>JAAXYX010000105.1:0-66653 GCA_036851915.1 Ptenothrix huangshanensis | reverse complement strand
TAAAAACCGAAATTCGGTGTAAAAGAGACAGAAAATTGAGTGAGAAACTGTGAGTGCCGTGAAGTGAGGCCGGAACTTGAGAAACCCATTCACGTTCCATATTGAACAGTGAGCAGTGAGTGAACGAGAAAAGTGAAAGGAAACATTGGAGTTGTAAGTAAACATTGCTAACTTGAGTTGTAGAACGTGAAAAAGTGAACGCGAGTATCTACTCACAACCAGGCTACAGTCAACATCCCATTATGTACGTGACATGTGTTACCATAGCGTTCTGACTTTGATGTCCATTTTTCTGGAGATGGGTTCCACTTGTGTGTAAAAGTCCTCAGCTGATTCGGCTTCTAATTGTGAGATGCTATAGATAGGTCTACGTCTATGAATGTCTAGTGTCTATAGTCTGGAGCGTGTACAGTTCATGGATGGATGGAAGGATGGTCCATGTATGTGAAGGGAAGGGAATGGAAAGGGTGCAGAGTGGAACGTGAAGACATAAAGTCTACAGATACAAAGTGGTAAAGGATGCGAGGACAAGATACGCTCGATGATTTTCTGCTTTCCTAATTAATCCTCGACGAGGTTTCTTCCTTTCTCCCAGCGTCCCGTCAACGCAACGCTTTCTGTCATGTCCCGGTTCTGCTTCTGCTTGTCTCTGGATATCAAAGACTATATTATACGAATATATGAATGTGGCTATAGTAAAGGAAGTTCCGTGGTGTAAGCTCCTTGTACATGTAAAACGATAAATGAGCCTTCATTCATTTAGTCGAAACTCAGCACTTGTTCCCGGCTCTCTCTCTCTCTCTCTCGCTTTCGCTCTCTGCATCTCTGGATCTCTATCTCTCTCTATGTATAAATATAGTGTGGTTCTGTCTCTGCTCCTATGCAGATAATAAATGGTCTACTTGCATTATACATACAGTGTGGAGAAGCAATTGTTTCTTTTTACCCAAATCCCAAGACCAAGACCGAAGAGACCAGAGCTATAGGACCAGGACGAGGGGATGAAGACGAAGATGAAATGCTAAGAAAAATTAGCACACATGGTGCGATAGTGGAATTGTTTAAGTAGTTTCTCAGACAAATATGAATGACCTTGGGTTGGGAGCCATTATGAAAATTAATAAGGTTGGGCAATGCAAAAGTGTCAAGGCAAAGGGAAAACGGGAGTTAGTGGCAGTGCTAAAGTCATAGGCACGACATCGTCAAGTCAACATGTGCGAGTCGCAAGTCTTAACTCATAACATTCCTTGTAATTACTAATTAAATCTTTTCATGAATCTCACACAATGGCGTTCGGAAACTCAGTCTTTAATCCCGCTTCTCTAGACTTCTTTACCAAGCCATACAACTTGGCATAGGTAATTACTATGCAAACTTGTTTAGGTGCTTGAGTAAAGATCACCTACATTTTATTCACTGCACACTATGCAATCCTGCAGCTATTTCAACAAATAAACCAATATATCTATTTACATGCTATAGTTTTATTATATTTTTATTTCATCATTCGTCGGGAATCAAAATGTGGATTTTTTCATTTGTTTTCAATTGAAATATGAAGCCGAGGGAAGTCAAGTCAAGGCAAGTCAAGTGAGGAGCCGGAGTCACAGTCGGCTTCAGAGTCAGTGGCAGCGTTGTTGTTCCAAATTGTGTGAGATTTGTACCTGTCAAAAAATCAGTAGATTAGATTAGACATGATTTTGGTTGCATTTACTTCCATTGGATTCTCTTCACGGCATTGCATGGTACAGTGTATTTTATTCGACTCTATATCATGGTAGGTACTGCACTTGTTGTGTTTAGTATGTGTATTTTTATATTTTTATCTGTACGGAGCCAGTGTTAATCGTGCAGTAAATCAGAATCGTTTGGAATTCCACATGTGGGCATATACGCTCGTATAGACTAATAAAGTGTTCACGATACAAACTCTAGGCACGGTGTATGTATGTACATAAGTGAGGGTGTAAGTAGCTACAGCTTGTGACTCCGTGGTAAATAAGAAGTAAAGATAAAAAATGTAGAGAAACTAAAACTTTTTCAACAAGTCACACACGATTCCAAATGAATGATATGGCATGGTGGTCGGAATGGCAGTGGTGGAAAGACTGGTTGGCTCTTGGATGAAATGAAGGAAGGGGACACCATAAAATAAGAGAAGGAGACAGCAAGGTAGTCAGAATTGATGGAGGGCCGTGCTAAAGTTGATTGGGAATGATTGTTTTCGGTGATCAAATTGAAGCAACTTCTTAGACCTTCAAAACAGATTTGATTTCACTTCCAAGCCTTCTTCTCCTTCTTCTCCTTCCAAGTCTTCCTCTTCTCCTTCGGCTTCTGCTTCTTTTATTTTCCAAGTCGAGTCTCCTTCTCTGCACTTGAGGACATAGAACATCTGTACATTATGTACGGCCGTAGTCTCGTGCATTGTATTCTGCTGCTGTTATCCCATTCAGTGCATGCACCACTCTGTACCTACATCCATGGCCCGAGTAAGTAGCACAAATCTATACTTTATTCTACTCAAAACTCCGTCCAAAAGCAACAGCAGAGGCAATAGCAATATCAGTCGCAATGGCAATGGCAATAGCAATAGCAATACTACGGAACAAAACAATGGGCACGGTACAAGTTTTAAGAAATTTCACACACACAAACACCGTCGAGCTGTGTGTAAGTGCATATACCTATAGGTAGGTACCTACGTCTGCGATCTGATCTTCCCTTGAGTCTTGGGTCTTGAGTCTTGAGTACTTGATGCAAGTGTAGTTGGGTTGTGCTCTGCCATGTTGTGTAGTAGCAAGTGTTAGAGGACACAGCGACGGAGCACAGGATACATACAGAAACGATCTTGCTGATACGTTAACTCTCGAGCAATCTGAGATTTGTGTAATATGAGCCGGAGCAATACAAGTTTCACTTTATCTCATACCTACCAACGCGATCGTGGATACTTTGTGTAGTATTTTAACCGTGTAAGTACACAAGTACATCTACAAATACAAAAACAAATACAACTACAGCTACTACTTCCATCCTACCACACACCAGCCACGTACTTTGTGCAGCGCAGTCTTTGTCTTGACTCCTGTAGCGTGTTTAAAGCGAATCAAACCTGTCACTTGTATATTTCTGTACTTCGAGGTACACCGGTCACAATGTAATATGTAAGTAGGTACTTGAGACTCCCATACCACAGCAGTGCATTTGGATTTGCTTTGGCATTCCATCCCATCGCATCCCAGTGCATTGCATTTCATTGCATTTTAGGTACATTACATGATGAGACTGCCCTGGTTTGTCTTTGTCTATGCCACAGTGTAGATGCTGTGTGGCGGTATTTTAATTCTAAATGATGATGATCGCAGGCCTAGGATCCCACGGGTGAAACAATAACAATAACAATTATGATATAACTAGCAACAGCAATAGTAACAGAAGTAGGCTCTCTCCATATATCCACTCAGTATTCTCAGTGCTCTTGTGTAATGCACGAATAAGCCTACACAGGTAGGCGGATTTGAGTTAATTCTAATATTTTATTTGAAAGCTCCTGCCGGAACATTGCTATCAAAATCAAATCCAAATTCAAATACAAACTTCAGAAACCTATAGGAGCAATATATACGTGTATAATTATCCACGATACAGGTAGCTTCCCCCGGACTCACCTGTACTTACTCATTACCTACTGCTACTGCTCTCACAGTTCAAATTCAAATCCAAATTCCATTGCACGTGCAGCAGAAAAGTTACAGAGAGCTAAGGCACTGAAAGCACAGCCAAGACAGGCCAAAAACCATATCTGTATTCAGATCGCACATAATTACATTAGATAGACGTACACACACACACACACACCTGCTACCGACAAATTATATGCTGTCATTCACTGATTTACAACGCAACAATTTATTTCCTATTAAGCCCATTCTTTTAATTCTTTTATTTTACACATTGTCAATCAACGGATGGACACTCACCATCCTTCATTTGCCGTAATTTTCCATTAAATCAAAAAGAAGGAATCACGTGAATTTTTAATTCCTCTTGATCAAAGTGCCTCGGAACTAATCGTAGGAGCGGTAGTGGAATGATTTACAAATTCAAATGATACGAAATCCAAGAAAAAGGCCATGGGAAGTGAAGGGAAAATACGATTCAAAAATCAAAATTTCCAAGTATTGGAAAGCTTGACTGGTACTCGGTATTAGTACTAGGCATGTGTGTAGCAAAGTGGGATAGAATGGATTGATGTGGGATGATAGGAAAATGCAATGCAACTGCGTGTGAATGTAATCGTAATGTACATAATCATGGTAGGTACACACGTAAGATAATGTATGTATATAAGCTTTGACTTGTACAGCAAAGGACTCGCTCTGGTTCTGTGCTAGTGCTGGTGGCTCGGCTGAGTCCTAGTCGTGATCATTGCATGTGCACAAGAAATAGTGAGAGCGAGAGAGAGAGAGAGAGAGAGAGAGAGAGAGAGGGATCGCGAGTTTGTGTTGAGTAAGATGAGTTGGCTAGGAGAATGGTAGAGATGGTTGAAGAACTCATCCCCCCTCGTTTGTATGCAAATCAGAGCGTAGATGTTCGTATATTTCTCCTCCTTTTCATATATGAGATGAGATGAGACTGAGGAGTAACGTTGAACTCGTGAGAGTGTCTTTGGTTCTTCCATTGATTTGGCTTTCCTTTTCTCCCGCAGCTCCTTCCTTCTTCCAAAACTCAAAACTCCTCTCTTTCTATACGTTCTGTCTCCACTCTTCCCTTCCACTCCTTTGCTCATCCTAATGCACCACCACCATGTGCATATACATGGACTAGAGCAAGAACAAGGCTCAGAACAAGAACAAGGAGCTCCTTCAGTTCAGTTCCTTCCTCTCTACGAATCTCTTGCCCGGTATACGTGAATCCTCTATTTATACCCGGATACTCCTTCACAAAGAACACATCCTACTAGGTATACAGGCTCCCATCTTACCACGTCCTTTCCTTCTATAAACCACTCTCTCTCTCTCTCTCCGCTCTATCTATCTGTCTTACTACTTGCATGGTGGATGAGGCAAAACTGCAACTGGAAACACATGATCACATCATGCTACTATAGAAATAATATGCATAATAAGGAATGGAGAGGAAAGGCTTTTGCCTCCGCTTCAACATTGGCTTTAGTTTTGCTTTTTCTCCTTCTTCCACTTGGGCTTCGGAAGAAATGTCGAGTTGGTGAAAGAAGTGAGAGTTTGTGTGGGAGAGAAAGAACGTCTCGTTCATATTATTCCACTCTCAATCCTCCTCCTATATGGACACCTACATAATAATCCACTCATCGACAAATACAGAGCGATCAGAAGAGACCAGGCCAAAGTCAAAGCCAAGCCAAGCCAAAGAGGCAAATAGGATGGCAGTATGTAGATACAGAGAGAGAGTGGAAGGGAGAGGAAACTCAACTGATAAGATGATACAGCAGAGAAAAAGCAAAGCAAAGCAGAGTAAACTAAGCTTCGGAAACCACTGGAATTGCGTACATGTATAAATACCTACTACCAACACCAACTACGCTCCAAATACAAATACAACTACAAGTACAAAGACGGTCTATCACTTTCCATGCCCTTTACTTTGCATTTTATGCACATGCATATGCATAAGGAAAAAGTAAAGTTTCTTTGCTCGACTTCTTCTTCGTCTATTCTCCTGCTTCCACTTCCACTTCCACGTCTTCTTCTTCTTCTTGTTCTTGTGGTGTGGCATGGTAGTGAAGATACTTCCTTTGCTTTTACTTCCTTCGGTCTAGTCGGAGTTCTAGCTTGAGCTTTTGCTCCTCGCACGTAGTCGTACATGTGGAGAGTTGCTCCTCTAGTAGGAACGAGGGAAGGGAGAGTCGGACAGAGTAATCTTTGTATTTGTGAAGGCAAGGAAGTGGAGAGGAAAGAGACGGAGAAGGAGAACGACAATGGCAACCCTCACACACAGTCCATATTTATAGTTGTAGAGCCAAAGAGCCAAAGAGCCCATTATTATGCGCATGCGGTTATTTACTTAGTTTTCTTGAGGAATATTCATAAGAAAGAACCAACCGATTTCTCTTCTTTTCAACTATATTCTCACCATTCAACAACATTCCAGTCCTGCCCGCCTGCCTACCCGCCTGCAATGCTTTCTGCCTGCCTGCCCTCCTCGCGCTCTCTCTCTCCTGCTCTCTCTTCACTCAAAGCTTCCGTCCGTGTACACAATGAATACTCGTTGAAAACTCCTAAACTCTAGAGACGTATGGATGGCAATGCAATGATGGCAAGGCAAAATGGAAGAGTAAAATATCCCCAACCTCCGATCCTGCTACGAGCAAACGTATGTACTTCCTTTCAACAATTCTATGGCTTTGCATTTTATTTTTACTTTTTACATAAGATTCCATTCCCACTCACTTACTTAATGCAGTGCACTGTGCATGTAGAATGCAACTCCTGGTACATCCAAAACCTACGAGTATTTAGTAATTACCTATACCTACTTAATCAGAAACCGAAGTTGAAATGCACCTCAAGTTCATCAAAAGGGCATCCAAAACGTATCTCGCAGTACAGGATATGTTTTTAATGCGTTTGATAAGATTCCAATGAAAACACAAAAACTGAATCTTTTCAAAAACCGTACAAATAAAAATAGACTTTTCAAAAAACCTCAAAAAAATAAAAATAGAGATTTCAAAAAAACGAAACAAAATAAAAAACAAATTTTTGGAAACACGCATAAAAGAATAAGTAGATGTTTTGAAAAAGTGCGAAATCAAACAAGGGAACGTTTTCAAAAACCGTATTTCGCAGTCCAAGGTGCGTTTTCAATGTGTTTGTGCTGCACTCAAAATGCATCATAAATAGGTATGCTAAATGCGAGCAGGTTTTTGGCGTTTTAGATGCATTTTAACTTTTGTTGTTTTAAGATTCTTTAGGTTTACAGTGTAGCTTCACGATCATCATCAATCCTTTGTACATAGGTTCCTAAATTAGACCGCGGAGCAGTGTAGTACTGATGCAGTGAAACAATGAACTTTGGTAGAATTCATTTTTCTACTTGCATTATTTTGGGGAAATCACAAGGTGCAGGTGTTATTATTCCGTTGAAAATTGTGCACATTCTAGATTGATGTTGTGAAATGAGTGATTAAGATTGCAAATTATAATTTTCACCAGACTGTGTGTGTGTGTTGTAGTTGTCATGCTGTAGAGTGTTTTGTGATTAGGAATGGTATGATATAATCGAATGATTAGAGTGTACACATGACTAGATGCTCTGACCTGTGATGCAACTGCACCGTGCCCACACACAGACTGACAAGACGAAAGGACGAGACTAGGGCTCTCTAGAATCGAATCTCGAAACGGCCTGAATAGCTGCTTCGTAGGGTTAGTGTAACGATAAGAGGAGAGTACTGCGGGACTGCTGTTGAAAAAGAATTACAAATGACAGCGACAACTTCACAACATTCACCTGGCCTTTTAACCTCGGGTCATAAAGGTAAGTCAACTGGTTCACTCTTCACTCATTCAAGTATCTTTCCTTTGTACTCCAATCCAATCCATTGACTTGGCTTGACTTGACTTGACTTGATTTGACTTGTATTGTAATTATTATCTTTTTGTTGCAGTACGTGTCTGTGGAAGCTGAACTCAACATGAGCTGCAGTCTAAGTTGTGGAGTCGACTGATGCACACGAGGAGTGAGACGAGACGAGCAGAATAACTCGAATTCCCATTCCACGTATGGCTAAAATGCTATTTCCAAGGGGATAATGAGGAATGTGTTCTTATTTTGTAGTGTCGTGTGGTGACTCGTCGTGTCAATTGGCCGGTTGGTAGTCGAGTGCATGGATATCCTGCTGATCACTTTACAATCATTTGTTACGTCGAATTTGAATTGAAGAATGCCGCCGGTGCTGGATGATGCTATGTATGAATGTAGGTAATGTGAGGTTTGAGTGAAATCCAAATGAGGACCGAGTCACAGTCCACTTTGTGTACAGAGGACGCATGGAAAGTTGAAATGTGAACTTTAAACTTGAGTGTGGATTGTGGGAATAGAGGAATGGAATCGTTACATGGCATCTCGCATACTTACTCGTGGTTCAATGGAGCAGAGGATGTGAAGCAGAGACCCCTGACAAGGGTGCTTGAACTTTTCTCCTTTTCTCCTCGTGTGTTGTGTGACCCCTCTGGGGGCACTTAAACAAGAATAGGAACTAAGATACTTGATCACGATCCATTGCATTACACATTCACATCCTCAACTTTCCATCAATATTGACACTCTTCACTTTTTATCCACCTAGTCCTCTCATCTTCCCGTTCCATGGCCACTCTCCGCTGGATTTGTCTTCTTCCCTCCAACATTGCAAGGCATACCGGTAACGAACACATAATCTTCCATTACTCACTTTTCCCGATGTCAGCAGGAAACAAATTTTTGGCCGTCAGTCGTCCTCGTCCTTGTTCTCCTTCTCTCTCCCTACATTTCTTTCCTCATTCATTCATCTTCCCATCTTCACACATTTTTAAAGTACCTACCGAATGTTAAGTGTACGTCACAGGATGATCAGGAAATGCTGTAATATGACGGGCTTTTAAGGGTATTTAAATCCAATGTATTATCTCATGTGCTCACTGTCTCTATTGTCGTCGCTACTAATATTTCTCCGTCTTGAGTTGTAATCATGCCACTCTGAATTCTGTCTTTACTTTCCAGGTAGCTGGAAGATATCTACTCTCTAGCTGTAACTCTGAAATACATAGTGCGATCGAGTTGATTCTCTCACAATAGGACAGGCACTGCAGTTTGCTGAGATTTGAAAAGGAGTCAGCTGTTCTCCAGAGCAGTGACGGGAGAAGAGAACAAATCATAAGCCTACATCCAAATTTTTGACGAATACAATCACAATTATATATGGAGGTTGAAGGTATACTGCGTATGATATTCTGTGGGATGGTAGAGTGCGGGACAGAGTCAATTCATTGAAACGAAACTAATATGTCCAAAATTTGTCATATGTGATTGTTAAGGTCAATTAATTCGTTGAACAATCGAATAATGTATGTACCGCCTAATAATCCCTACCCCACACTTGTATAGTTTACGCTTTGGTTTCAACTTATTGTTAGTTTCCCCGTTATGGCTTTCAGGCAACATAATGTGCTTTGTACTCTCTGGCTCTGGTCCTGGTCTTTAGATACTGAGTCGGCTTCGTTCTGTCCTCATAAGCCAAGCGCATCTGCTCAATTTTATTTTCTGATTTTTCCTTAATGTTCACTCGGTGTGGGATATGTGGAAATGGAACTGCATCAACTTATGCTTTACTTTAGTTTGGCTCTTGGACACTGTGCTCTATCTACAGATAAAGTAGGTACCTCGTACTTTCTACATCCATAAGGCCCGAAGGTATAACACTCATTTGTTTGGCGCTTTACTGTCTATTACCGTGCTTCACCATTTAATCGTACCATTAGTGCCTTACTTGCACTGACTTACAGTGTACCTCTACAATTTGTACTACTCACTCACCATCACACCAGTCTTATTTGAGCGGTACATTACATACATATGTATGCTCGTCGTGTATCATCGTATCGTGTGGTATTGGTATTGCGTACCCTCGCATATGTCGCTTTTTTCCTTCGTGACAAATTCTTTCTATTTCTATTCTGTATCAATTCACTTTCTATGGAATACAGTGTGAAACCTTTTTGTGCTCCGAGTCCATTGCAGAATATGTCTACTACCAGGTCTGTGTGGAATGGATAAATTCATGAATTGTGTTGAGAGCGAAACAAGAAAATGAACAAGTGGTACATATATGGTAATGTTAATAATGTTATGTTAGCTATATGTACATTTATGTAAGCTTCAAATTGAAATTTATACGCAAGGAAAAATACGAGAATTGTCTACGCTTTCGGTGTGGGTTATGAAAGGAACTTGTATTGGGCTATTGCTATTGGTGACGCTATTGCTATTGCTATTGGGTAGGTACGTGTTTTGTTATACAGTTGTTCTTGTTCCTGTGCTGTGGATGGATCTGTGTGCGATATGCTGGTGGAAAGATGTGGTGATAGAATAGTGAGGACATTTTACAATTCACACTTTGTCTGTCGGTGTCTGCTCTCTCTCTCTCTCTCTCTCTCTCTCACTCTCACTTCTGTTCAATTCTCTTCTCTTGTATATTATCGTCGGTGTGGTGTCGGTCGGTTGAGGTTCCATTGCGAACCCATTAGAATTCAAATCTCTACAGATTGTTCCCCGATAAGTGATTTTGTTGTCACTGAAAGTGTTGTCTTGTACCATTTGGGGGAAAGACCGCACATGAAACAGCTTCTCAAATATCCACAAAGACTATATATGTCAAACTTGGTTGACAATTGTGACTGTTTCACTCCAACTCATTTCCCAAGCGGTGCGGCGCATTTCCTTCATCTTGAATTGGGACCCAATTTAAAATTAACAGCAACTCATAATTATTATGCACAAAAGGAATTAGAGTACTTTTAATTTCTCTCTGGCATGTAAAGTATACAATGAAAGGTATAGGTTGTGGCTGAAACGTTGTATTTCTCTTTCGCTCTAACTTAAACAGCTTAGGAAATTTCTGATGGGGCTTTTGCCCGAGTTTGTTTTGATTTAACTGATTTGTGGATAAAGGACGTGTAGGGCTTTTGATTTGTCATTGGATCGCGCGGTTCTCTCCACCATGATCGCAAAGTGATTGCTGGTCGATGTCAACTATAAAATTGGAATACAAGTCGATGCTTTCTTCCTATCGCCTATGTATGACTGCATTCTTAGTGCATGTATTTAGCGACTGGGCAGTCACGATGCAAACTGCGGTTCGACCGACCGCCAAAAATCTTTCATTCTTCCCATGAACTGTTCTTTGGCCTCGGATTCGGATACGGATTGGGATCCTAGTCTCGCCCTACTCTATACGTACCCACAGAGATACTGTAATACCAAGGAACTTTTGTTGTGGAGGATTATAACCGATCAGATGGAACAATGTTCGTTTGTGAATTATATCGGCGTGAAAATCGGAGCCAGTCAGTCAGTATTATAGCATTTTTCTATTTTTGATGCGATCGCGTGTGTACGCCTGCATTTGATGTAAGTATACTGGAGTGTGGCCTTCTATTTGTATATACTGTGATAGCTGTGGCAGTATAGGTGTTCACATGAGGTCAGCTTATACGAAGAGAGTGCATTGGTGCATTATGGTCATGGTTTTAGTAAAATGTGCTAAAAATCCTTTCCCCTTCCAATAACTTTCCCATGGATTCCAACTCGGTAAAAATAACAAAACTGGTCTGGCGGTTGGTCGATGTGAATCGGCAACGGAATTGCTGACGAGAATCTTTACGACGTGAATCATGCTCTATTAAAATTCTTATTTTCCAAATTCACGATGAAGGATGCGATGATCAAGTTTTGGAAGAGGAATTTAATGAAATTGCAACTCATTTAAAATTTGAAATTTGAAAAGAATGCCGTCAGTTGAGTGTCGTATATCTTGTGATTCTCTGGACAGACAGTAGGTACGGTCGTTTGACTTAGTTATCGTCGAATAGTGGCTCTGTCATACGGTTATGATTTCAAGGTATAGGACTTCCTTCTATAGTATCATCATATAGTAGAATCTGGTACTAGTGAGTGGGGAAGGTGTATGTAGACGAAGGTAGCTGGAGCTGGAGCTACATCCATAGACTACTACTCCATGTTAAAACTTGCCGTGGTTCTATATGTGGCAAGTTTCGAAGCGCTAACCAACCACAACGAAATCCAATAAACGACTTAATAATGCATTCATTTTTCGGTTTGACGCGTCGATTCGGGTTTTCTCCGTGTGACATTCTGTTGAAACGTTGATGTACAGGAGAGAAAGCTCTATTTTGAACCCTTTTGTTCCCCCACACGCTTTTGTGTTAATCTAATTTCACTTGTCAATGTTCCCCCATGTCTCCCTTGTCGGTTGCGTCCTCAAGCCCTGTGACGACGGCCCGTGGTTTCCCTCAAGGGAATTTTTTAAAGTCTCTTTCCCATTTTTCCCTTTTTTTCTTCTTTCCTTCCTCCTATCGTCTTCCTTTTTACACTTCGTCTATGTCTTTGCCCACGTCTTTTACGTATTCAGCTGTTTTCCCTTTTTTTGAATATTCCTATCCCTTTATCAACTTTAAAAAAAAGAAATTCGGAAATCCTATGTGTAGTAGTATTGTCGAACCCTTTTCATTTTCCTCGGCTGAACACATCTTTAGCTCTCTGTATGTAAGCAAAGTAGCTACCTACTGGCTATATTTCCTCAAAGCCTATCGGTATGCAACTGTGTATAAAATATATGTAGGTGTTCCGATACTCAGCAAAAAAGTTTGGAGACTTTATGTCGGATACTTTATTGTACTTTGCCCTTCCAGTACTAAAATAAAAAATGTCATTGCCTGTCATATGTTATGAAACCCTGTAGGAGAAACACTGCCCTTACCATAGACAAGGAAGCGGTATTTAAAGTCAATACCCTAATCTGTCCCAAGTGCATACGAGAATCTAGGAATTTCTCAATTTACGAATTTACGAATTTAAGTCGCGTTTGCAAATAATATATTGGTTGGCAAAGTATGAAGTATCTGCACTGTCCTATTCTACATATATAGAGGTGTTCTTTTGCACATGTTTATTTTGTATGCAGAAAAACGAAGACTTGGTGTTTTGTAAAAGGAGCTAAGACTGAGTTGAACTCGAAGGGACTTAACCCGTTTTGCCGCAAAGCTGTTGAAATGCAAAGTTGCGGGTTTGCAGGTAGTGTCGGTAAATAAATTGAATCGGAAACACTAAGATATTAGAACAAGACTGGGAATGGCAGTGGCAATAGGAAAAGGAGTACTACTACGACTACAGCACTCGGAATCGCATGTGTTGTCCTCGTTGGATTGTGATTGTGACTTGAGTTAAGTTAAGTAGTTGGAATGTGAGAAAGTTATCGATCGTTTGGGAAGATGTGCATTGAGTTGAAGAGCTGGTTGTTGGTTTGGTAAGATATGAGATACATGACTTGGGACAAAATATCGATTTGCATCTTGTCTTTCACAAGTACAATTCAATTCAATGCTAAGCGTATATACGGCATCCTGTGTGTATGTACGAACCATTAGATTCCTCCCAACCTCCCAACCTCAACCTGTACCTCTCTGCATCTACCTAGCGTCTGTATCTGTATCTCTCCTCTCTTTCTCCGTGTGCCAACACAACGTAGCGAAACTTTCTATTTTACGTTTTATTTCCATGTTGGGGTGTTCGAGTATTTCGAGTATTTCTCGGGCTGGTAGCTTTCTGGATTACGTAATTTTGCTCGTGGTCTCCCTTCTGAGATGCATGTAGTACCTTCCTCCCCGCAACACTGCACGATGCAGCCACACAAGGATCTTATACGTTGCAAAAAAAGTTCCCTTCCTAAGCGCCTACATCTTGTACCTACACAACTTTAAACCCTCCTATGGCATTTGTATCTTTTACACTGGTGCCTACTTTGAGTAGTAGAATCAACTTTAATTAGCTAATTAGTTAAGTACACCTGATTACCGCAAAATATTAAAAAATGCAAGAAATTGTGACTGTAGTATGTGCAGTAGATTGGATGGCCCGAGCCGTAAGAAAGTAATGCAAAGTAAAATCTGATGACATTGTTAAAAAACATAGTTGGTGCATACACGGTGTTACGCGGCTTATGGGCCTGTGTTCTTTAGACACTACGCGTTAGGATTTGAGGCAGTTGTTAGATGTGGATTTGGAGTTGGGGTCATTACAGAAAAAATTGGGAACAATATTTTGAAATATAGTTGACACATTTCACCCTTTTGTGTTTTGTGTCGCACTGTCGTACCCCCGATTGAAAACAATGCTGGATATAAATCTGACGTTCAGTGTGGATTTTTAGTTCCCCTTTATTAGAGGCGAACAATGGGATGAATTGCCAATTGCCTGTGTCTCCCGTACTCCTCTGCTGTGTACTTGATCTTGTATAGTTTACCGTCACCAGCACAGCGTAACATAGCACAGCATAGCTATGTACATACATAGGAGGTATACATACAATTAAAGTAGGTAGTTCTATGTGTTATACCGTTCTGTGACTGTGGCGGGTAAGAGAATGACACTGTGACACGACTGATATATCGATGATACATAAGCCACGGACCGGGACCAAATGAACCGAGTTAAGTTGAACTTGTGTGCATTGTGCACCACAGAGTGAGGCAATCGAATAGAGAAGAGTATTATTCATCGACACTATATATCTTCTTTCCTCCGTGCCGATGATACATGGTCAGGGACAACAACGACAACCGCCCGAGCCCAAAACAATTCAGCCCTTGTACCCTTGTGCAAGGGCTGAATAGCTGAATTCGCTTCTCTCCAAACAATCGTACATACTCAAATTGTGGGGAATTATATAAGTGCGTATCAATCTATCCACGGTTTTATAGCTTGCGCTCACATCGGCATATTGGCTTCGGCTTTCGTTCATCCAGTATCCCTTGATGAGATGTGAATACTTTGGAAATAAATCCTGCCACTAATGCCAGCCATGTAGATAAATATCCATAAATATCTACATATCAGTTTTTTCCCTGGCTCTGACTCTGACTCTGTACACAAGTGGGAAGGAAACGCAGACACGTAACTACTACCCGTCGAATTAGACGCATAGATACACGTACAGTAGGTTTTGGATTGTCGATGGATTTTGGATGGAGCCGTGCGGTGGTGGGGATGAGGGTTAAACTGAATAGAATGGGAAAGATTTAAGGCACACGCGGCTCGCTCATGTTGACTTTGACTTTTTGCCATTTGAGCGTTTCTCATCGGAAACAAGTACTGGGTCTAGACTTGCCCAGGCTCCACACATTGTATCACAGCGGACTATGATTACGAGCAGAATTGCAATCGAGACGGAGAACACCGTGCATAGTAAAAATAATAATGATAAAATGCAAGAGAGTAACAGGGATGGGACGATTGAGGATGAGGCACGGCACAGAAATAGAATCGAAGCTGTGTGTATGTGTGTGTGTCTCCTGGCGGTTGAACTTTATGTGTCAATAATAAGGGGGCCTTTCCCAACACACAATGATTTATTGTCCGTCCTCCGTCACATTTCTCATTTCACCCAATAATAATATCATATCGTGCATAACGCCTCCAAGTATCAAAGTCTCGAAATTATTCTGACTCTCTCATTATCATCATTCCTTCCTTCCATTATTCCCACCATTCTCCACGTACCATTATCATCCTCAGTTTCTCCCAAAAAATGGAATTTAGCTCATGACTTCATCTCACTTGGACTCAGTGTCAGCGTCAGCGTCGAAATCAGAGCCAGGTTCCAAGCCCAATAATCCTAATCACATAGTTTCAGCCTTTAATGGTAGACATTACTATTTACAACTACCTTGGTAGGTACATGTATTTCCATCGACGGTTTTATTTATCACAATTTCATTCAACACCCAGAGCTTAATTTTTCCAAGCGATTCTTTTCAACGTTTGCCTAATTTTATACAGAAGTAGATGGCAATTGCTGTAGTTTCTCATTACATAAATCCTTGACCAGGTGAGTCTAGAAATGTGTATATAGTCTATACTCCTATCACCGTATTTTATTGCAATGTCTGGCATCAATTTTTAATTATAGGTCTTAATTCATTGCCAATTTTAATTCGATTTTGTTGACTCCACTACACTACAGCACTTGTCTACTCGGAGTCAAGTGTGTAGTCACAAGTATGTGGTTACACATCCAAAGAGAATTGAAATCGAGGAAAAATTAATCAATTTTTGCCCATTAAATATTCATATTTGCAATGAGGACCAGAATCGAAATCAGGATCAGAATGAGCGGCAAGCGTCCTACCAGCATAAAGTCATGTACAGTCATTCAGTGTGTTGTTGCACACAAACTTTCAGCTAATTGATAATAAATTGATTGCCTTCATATTTTTCCCAAACCTCATTCCCCCAAAAGCGCTCCTACCTACCTTTACACCACATCACAGAGCAAATGGACAAATACGAAACAAAATGTTCAAATTCTAGTCCTGCTAAATGTTAAAATGTTAAGTGGAATGCCAATGATGTTATCTTTGCGTCATGAGTACACCTATCCATGAATGATCTCCATCCATGATCATGATGCTCATGATGCTCATGATGATGATGATATGATTGCCTACATTTAATCCATCTAATCCACCAGCTTTTCTGCTTCGGCTTCACCTTTCCTTTTGGCTTTGGTTTTGGCTTTGGCTTTTCAGTCATCAGTCAAATTATAGGTAATTCAATCAGATTACCAAGGAGGTAGAAGTCGAAGTGGAAAGACAGTAGAATCGAGTAGAGTAATTATTGGCATTGGCATGATAATTATTGTGTAACAAAACAAGAGCAGTAGCCATTCTTTATGACGACCATTTTCTAATATCACATGTATAGGTAATTTTATATGGTCTTCTTTAAAGTTGTTTCGTCATCCAAACTCCCAAGCCAAGGGATCATGATCGTTACAACTGTCTACCTTTGATTGATTTCAATAATTTTGTTCTCAATACCTAATCAACTTATAATTATGCTAAATTCTGAACAAATAATACAAACTTCTGCCAAGTGTATTCTATAGCGCAGCTTCTAATCGTGGCTACAAGTCTAAACCTAAACCTATGTATGCTCTCCTATACCAATATAACTTTTCCTCCATGTCCCACTGGGGTTACTACACAATCTACGATAGGCACTTAATGCTAATGCAATTTGATACTATTACCCACGTAACAATTATTATACAACACAACAGCACTACCACTACTCAAGTACTACATTTGTACCTGTAATTAAAGACTTCTCTTAATTACAATTATTAGCACAAAATTATACAATGTGTTTCAATCTTCATCGCAGTCAGTAGCCAGGCCACATGAAACCAAAGTACGACGGTACTACATGTTCAAGTATAGAAAAACCACACCAAAGGCAATTCATTCCAAACATAGCATTACGATTATAGAAGATAATAAAACATGCCTGGGAATATACATACCCAGATAACATAAACTTGGTGAAGAATGGCACTGTGATGATCTGATGTAGACTTACGGAGTTAAATAAATGGTTGACGATCTTTGGATACCTACACTGTCAAAACTAAACTACGTGTCTGCAAAAAAGGCGAAAATGGATCAAGAATGCCGAAACCCACACGTATTTAGTACAGTTATTATGAATGCAGTTAAGTGCATCACAAACGCATTAGATTTACAGATGGATTTTAGGTGAACTTGACATGCATCCTAACTGCGTCCATAACGATAAATCCTAAGGATAAATAAGTGTTTTTGGCGCTGAAGATGTACCAGTTTTTACGATGTATTTTTGTATTGTAGTCAGATGTATATACATTTGTTGAAAAGTTGGAAAGACTGGTTGACAGGATTTTTGCGAAGCTACTTCTGAAGTCATTAGAATAGGTTTGGAATTAGAATTTGGAATTGGAAATGGAATGGGGAATGGAAGGAAACGAGTATTGTACAGTAGAAAACCATGAGCCGAATTACCTGTGACAGATCACATGTTGTCCGTGTACATATCTACATATCTGTACTGCACATGAATGATAAGTTAGTGGCTGTAGGAAAGTCATAAGCAATTGCAACTTTGTAGTTTCCATCATTTTTGGCATTGCTCCCTCTTTTCTCTCTCTCTCTCTCTCTCTCTCTCTCTCTCTCTCTCTCTCTCTCTCTGACTAGCATTTTGACTTGACTTTGACTTGCTGCTACTTTTACTGATAATTGTGAGAGGGACGTAGCCCAAGCAGTTTTTGAGTACTGTTTAAGTGCTTAAGAGATCCTCCGACTATAAGTTATGGGGTTATTAAATATCATGAGTTTTGGAACAGTAGTTGCTGCTGCTGCTGATGATGATCATCATCATCATAGTACCTTACATAGCTTCATAGTTTCATAGCTTTCTGCGCTATTCTCTTCTATCTGCTCCCGTGCACCTTTTCAACATGACTCTGTATACTTTGGTGTTGGTGCTGGTTCTGGTTCTGGTGTTGGTGGTTGGTTAAAAAGGAGGTATGTCCCTGTAATTAATATGTGAATCACAAACATCCATAACAAGTTTTTTTCCTGCCTTCTTTCTCTCTCCCTCAACCACATCATCTGATTAAAAATTCAAATTTCCTTGCTACCTGTATTGAGTTTTGTTTTTTTTCTCTCTCTCGCTCTCTCTCTCTCCCGAACAGCCTGCATTATATTTGTCTATTATAGTCATCTATCTATCTATACTCAGTCTAGCTCCTTTCCATAGTTTACACATAGACAGACGCACACACACACACACTTGTTATTCCTCACCGCCCTGTACGCGCGCATATCAAAATCATCTCACAGCTAATTTGCATTCCGTCCTTACCTATACGTACCTGTGCTTCCACTCGTCTGTGCATTATATTCTATTTGACTTTATTCTATTTCACTAGCAGTCAGCCAGTCATGCACTCACATATGCTACGCTACATCCTACGTTGAATTGCATAGCATTGCATTTAATAGTACAGAAGCACATTCACAGATTATCTGTACATAAGTGAACATGGCCATTATAACTATTTTATAGCTGCCAAAAAGTTAATATCCCTCAACAGTCTCGTTCAGTATGTCGAGAAGAAGACGAAGAACAAGACGAAGACGATGCGATGAGCGGAAAAAAATATTATTCCTATAAGCATTGCATAGAGAAAGAAGGGAGATAGATAGAAGTAAAAAACATGTTACAAGTTTCCAAATCGAATGGAAGCATGAAAAGTTTGCCGCACAAACTGCAAGGGAGTTTTACAGAGTTTGTGTTTGTGTTACTGTGGCTGTTTTGCTGCGGTTGAGGATGTAGGCTGGGATGATGGGAGTTGATGTAGATATGATAATAGGAAGAAGAGGAGCAAGATGGAAATGACTGTAGCATGATGCCATGCGGGACACATTCATCAAATATCTGAATTTAATTATGAATTATTAACAGTTTTATTTGTTCTTACCGAATTACGTAGATGGGCAGGGATATCTTGCGTCCCTTCTTCTACTTTGTCTTCTTCTCTTGCTCCATCCAGCCTCTGTGCTTGAGACTCGAGGGCTTCTGTTTTCTTTTTTATCCTTCCTTCCTCCCATTCCGTCATTCCATTCCATTTCATTCCATTCCCGTGTGTTGTGCAACAGTCCTTTCGAACTGGAACGAGAGCCACAGACAGAGTAGACCAGATCACTCACTCAATCTGTCGCACTTCTTCCTTCCCTCCTGGCCGTGTAAATTACAAGGAAATTCCAGGAATGTCTACAAACACAATACAGATTATTCTATAAAGCTTTTTCAATGACAAAATCAGCGACCAGGTCTTCTCTTAAGATACTCTCTGGTGGTTCGTGGAGTTTTTAAACCTTCAAATTCAAATTCAATTCGTGTCGTGAAGACGCATAATTTTCTGTGCTCGGAAGGAACATGGCAGAATGTCGGATGTACATAGGATGTGAATGAAGAAAGTAAGGATTTGATATACTTACCTACGGGATGACATGGATTGCGTTGCGTTCTGTTGTTCTTTCATCCTGGTCTGGTGGTGGTCACCTGTTGTTGTACCTTGTGAGGCAGAGAGGCACGACTATTCCTACATTTACTCCTCCTCATCCACATCTTGTCAGTCGTCCTCGTCCTCGGCTTCTTCGCCTCGGTGTTGATTCTCTCTGGTGCGGGGCTCGGTGTGGGAATGAAATGTATGTGGGGTATTGGTTGGACCTCGGAATGCCCGGACTTTGTGGAATGTCCATAAAAGCATTACATCGAGTGTGGTCATTATTCACTCTCACGCGCTACCCGGGATTTTTATCACCCTCCCACAGCATTTCATTTCCAATGAGGGTCGACTCCTTTCAGTCGTCCTTCCCATGGCCATGTACACCGCTAACCTATACGTAGCTTCCTTTCTCTGGTCACACAACTATCCTCTACTCTACTACTTACACCCACACATTTCTATATGGTACAAAATGCCTCATGCTCTCAGATCGGAATCATGTTCTAAGAATAAGGTTGGGGAAGTAAAGGCCGAGGCAGAGGTGGGTATATTAAGCTAGTGGATGATGATACGAGGATCCGGAGCGGACAATAGAAATCGTGTAGTTCATGAGCACAACTCAGAACTTGAGTCGTCGTGTTGATAGTGGTGGTGGCTGTGGCCGTGGTGCTGACTGGACTGACCAAAATCGGACAAACAACAGGTTGTGGTCCTCCTTCCTTTTCCTCTTCCTCTTCACTTTATTCCACTTCTACAGGGGTAAGGATACGGATGCGTCTGTTCTATGTAGACATCGGCCAGAACCTGAACGCATTCCTGTTCCAAGTTTCTTCTCATATCCCAACTTGGATCAAATATTTTGCTCCTCCGCGGGATTCAATGGCATTCGAATCTGAAAATCGGATGGTTTGCCTTTCTACATGTGAAATGATGCCGGAATCTACCCTGCTCATTGGTTCCACTAATGTTAATGGCAATATGCACTATGCAATATGGACTTCTGATGATGCTTAGTCATTTGTTATTTTGTCAATTGCTAGGTATACTATTGATGAAGCAAAATAAATGCAGGGGAAATAAATAAGCACTGAGATTGCTCTTTCAGGGAATATGATGCTGATGAAAAGTGTAGGGAAATATATTCATGTGATGATGAGTGAATCTTCTTCCATATTTTTCTCCTTGGGTTAATTCTAATTCCAAAACTAAATCCGAAACTCTGCCTTATGCCGTGACTACTTCCACACAATATCCTCACCTTCTTCTCTACATACGCTCTTAGCAGCCAAAGTAAAACCAATGCCCAAGGAACTGGAATGAAAGTTTAAGGATTGGTTTTCATTTTTTTATCTTTAACTCGGTTCACTCCAGTCCTATTCTCTCCTTCATAGAAGATACGTATACATGTCATATGTACAAGTGTACCATGGTTTGTGTTTGCCAGTTTTGACGTAAACTTTACTAATACTGTAAGCAGGTAGAAGAAGCTACACTCGTGTTGAAGAAGAACGTGTTGGTGTTGTTGCTGGACTTTTTGCCGTACACATACCTACTTATCGTTAGTTGATAGTTGATTTGGTGTTTTGGGTCCCGCAGTCAGTCAGTCAGTCAGCCCGATTCCATACCATAAGATACGATACGATACGCTGCGATACGATACGATGGGATGCCAGAAACGAATTGCTGGCGTGTACAGGACCATGGAATAAGGACCTACCGACGCACCAAGACCAAGACCAAAGGATACTCGACGGGCGGAAAACGACCAGTAAACATTGAAACATCTCATCTGAACACTGAACGAAAGATCTAATGAAATCCAATGAAAATTCCTATAATTATATAAATGAAAAAGATACAGAAAAGCATTTTCTCTGGGTCGTAGGTTAAACGTACACCTGCGTTAACCAGTTTTCTTGGCTTCGAGGCTTCAAGCCCCTTGTAACATTTTTTTAACTCAACTTCACTCTTCAGTCTGGCAACCAAAACCTAACCCTATCTTTTACATGTCTTGCGTATTCGACAGTATACTCATTGGCTCGTATACTCTTGCTTCCACATACCTATACACCAGGACCACATATACACCACACATCATTCTTCATCATCTTCTTAGGTCGTCTGTCTGCTAGACCAGCGAGCGTACCTACCTTCCCTCCACTGCCATCCCATACCATGCAATGCCATGGATACCCACAGACTCACTGTGACTCTCTTTCAGTATCTTCTCTCACAGAATTACTTTGGCTTGCCATCACATCTTCACTTTTTCTCTCCTCCGTTACATTGCATCGCATTGTCTCATCCGTCGTACCTTACACACATCCAGCTACCTACATAGAGGGAGAGTGCTGTTGATGTTGATATAAATACAACAGCACCACCACATTCTATAATGTCCCTACCTTTTTTATTTAAAGTCTGAAGCAAGAAGCTGTGTCTATATGCACCTCTAGCAGTACCCTCTCACACTGGATACACACGGGATAAGTTGATGTTGATACATTTCAAACTAATCGTACGTGGAACATCGAGTGTGTGCAAGGGTTAACTTTGGTTAAACTCATGGTGTCTATTTGTGTGTACATATTATATTAGCTACGTACCGACGAAGAGAGAGAGAGACAGAGAGAGCGAGCGGTCCTTCGAATGATACCATGTCCCCACTCTTTCACTCTTTCAGTCCACATACACAAGTCTGCATATGTTCCGAGAGTTTATAGTTGGCTTATTCCAAGAGCAAGACCAAGAGCGAGATAACGTCCCAGCCGACAGTGCGTACATATCCATGTGCTTATGTTGACCCCTCCAGGGGACCATTTCGAAGGATCAAGTCTGTATAATCTATATAAGTTTTTTTTCGCTCTCTCTCATCCTTTGGTTCCTATATGCTCGCTCGTTCGTTTCATCCGCTCACTCGCAGTCTCGTCTCAAGTCTCAAACGGGACATTAACGAAATTGTCTTTTTTAACAGGGGGAGATCCTTGTTTTTTTTAGCTTTTTTTCGGCAAATTTTTTTGAATCGGGATAACATGTATATACACAATGTGACGAAGCGAGCCAAGTCAAGTGAAGGCAATGAAGGCAAAGGAAAGGCAAGGGATGTGGAATCTAAACTGATCCATCCAAGTTCAACTCAGCCAGCTGAGAGGAGATCAGAAGATGCTAGGACAAGAAAATGTGGTATAAAATAAATGATAGATTTATACAAAGTTGAATTTGAATTTAAGTTTACAGGGTGCTAGAAGTTTTCCAAACTCAAATTCGAATGCAACATGTAATACTTAATGTGTATGATTATCGGAATGAGAACCAGTGTGAGAGTGAGAGCCAGAGCCAGAGCGAAAACCAGAACCAGAGTCAGTCAGATTGAGACAGCCATGACATAGCATGAGTATCATCATCATGATTCCTTTGGCATCATTTTGCCTTGACGATTCAAAAGTTGATCATGCTGCTTTTTCTGTGGCTATGGCTGTACTGCACTGCATTGAATTCTGTATTGCATTGCATCGCATTGGACCTGATGTTTGTATTGTTTTGCCGTTTCTGTCTGTCTGACTCTCGCCACATTATTATCATCCCGAGCCTCCTGATCATGACTGAGTTGAACTAGAGAATCCGCCTCCTGTTGTGTTCAAGTCGTCACAAAATGCAAAATTTTTACAATATTATTTGAAAAATCTTAATTCACCATTTCCTAAATTATTATTTTACTTGTACAAGTTTTGCAGTTTTACAAGTTGTAAGGAAATAAGTCATCGGGTTTCTACCTACGAGTACATTCACTAACTCACGATTTCCAACTTTTTTTTATCAAATCCTATGACTTACGACTACAAACTACAAACTATGTATCTGCCCTATGCTCCGTAACTCCCTGTGCAGCACATATAAGTCTGTGGTGCTCATACAAGGTAGGATGAGGAGTACGTAGTAGGCTGATACTCTTCACTTAATTCTTAATACAACATTTTTCAAAGATATCTCATCAACCGATGCACTCACCATACTATCATCACCATCAGACTGAATTCGAATCGAGAATTGTGAATTTTTGACCCTTGCAGTTTGCAGTTGGTTGCAATCGTCAAATGGTCACAACAGAATTCACATTCAATATGAGCATAGCACATCATAGCATTACACAGCATTGCATGGAGACACTTGAAAGTATAGTTAGCATAGTTAGTATGACTCGGCAAAGTGAAAGACGGTAGACTGAAGAAGTGTAGCTGAATTTGAATTAGAATGTGAATGCATAATGGATGGTTGATTTTGATAGTAGTCCCAAGTCATCCGACGCAGGTACTTTCGAACTACTTCTTATGAATGAACGAAGCTGAAGACCAAGTGGAAGAAGACCAAGACGACGACAGAATGATCTGATGAAGCCGTGTCAAAAGATTCTAACGTGCGGCTGTTTAAGTACCTCCCTCCCTACGAATGTACGTGTACACTGCACTCTGTTCTCTCTACTCGACGCTCGTATACTCTCACGACTACATATGCACTGTTCACACATGTACAGGACAAACATAGAAATGTTTATCAAGTGTTTACAGTGTGTATGGGCCTTGCCTCCTGCTCTTATATTTGAACAATAAAAAATCACAGGATCAACATACACAGTAATCTTAATAGATTCACGGCATGCATACTTAGCAACCTTAACATTTCAGCTTGATGGTGGACGAAGAAAGTCTTGCCTAGTGCCATTGCAATTACTATTGCTATTAGTGTTGCCATTGCTGTGTCTCTGGTCCTTTAACATCTTCTCCTGCTCTCAACTTCTCAAATGGTCGAAAGCTACAAGTTAAAAGTTAGAGTTGGACTTGTAGTGTCCACGATCGAGAGAACTGGCTAAAAGTAAGACTAATCATAAGGGCTTTCAGAATTACATATGTAATAGTCAATAGTGTGGCATTCTACAGAGGGAATAGTTAGTAATATTGAATAATGTCTAGCTACAGTTATACGTGAGGAAGAATAACGCTCATCTTGATATACCTACATAGAGAGAAGACGAAGACGAAGACGAGAGACAAACAGACACACACGGCACGTTGAACAAGAAAAAAATTAATCGCGACTCGTGCTGAGGACAACAAGAAAGATGAAGAAGGGAAAAAAATCAACGTTCAAGGTGTGGCTCCATGGCTCCTAAATGTACAATCAGTCTCAGAATAATATGATCATTTTCGTTCATTCATCTCTCTCTCTCCCTCTATGCCTCTCTGTTTCTCTCTCTCTCTGCCTCTTCAACTTTTAACTCCAACTCCAACTACAGCTCTCGATCATCAGTCATTTTGGAATATTTCCAGAGTCCAAACCCTTTTTTCACATTCTTTTTTCCACACTCTTTGCTTTTCTTATGATTACCATTGCGATTGCGATTACCCTTACGATTACTATTGCTATATTGCGATTGCGATTAGTATTTAATTTTTGCTGATTTTTTAATGTGCGGCGGGCTTTACTTTCATGCATTTAGACATACCTCAAAGTACACAGTCTCTAGTCGTAGTGTTTTACAGTCTCTAGGCTTTGGAAATTAAAAACGGCACGGCATGTACATGTCTCTCCTTCTTTCTCTCTCGCAGTCTCTCTCTCTCTATCTCCCTTCCACAACTTACAATTGCGATGATTATAATTTACAAAGTTCTTGCGAATTTGCTAATTTACGACCGTCATTACGATTATGGCGTGGTCAGAATTTAAAATTGAAATCATTTTTACATATCATTCCATCCATGATGTTTACACACTGACGATGAGCACCTAATGTGAGTGTATTCGATCCACAGAGCTTAGCTTCAAAAAATTGAAATTACAGCAACAGAGGAATAGCAAAAGAGAAAAGCAGGGATTCTAAGAAAAAACAAGGTAAGTATGAAATGTGTGCCTTTGTGGTTTAGTAATTTAGTGAGTAATTTTGTTTGCAGGCTATTCTTGCTCTGGGCTCAAAGCTTCACCTGTGTCATCATCATCATCATCACAAGCATCATCATCCTGATCGTACGAGAATACTTAGCACTGGTCTAAAAATTAGTATAATTTCGATCAAAATTAGGAAAACGCCGATAAAGCGTGGGCATGGGCAGAGTCGCCGTCACCGTCGCTGCATAATCCCTGCTTTTCAGCTGCATGATAATACTGCTATAAGCAGTAAGTATTATTATTATGATTATCTATTATACTGTGCTTGTAAAGCTTTGGGCAGAATTGAAAAGAAATATGAGAAAAAAGACCACGACCGGATACCCTACCCTTAAATGTGAAATTGTGGTTGTTGTTCGTTAGTGGAGTTGGGACGGGATATGATACGATATGGGATGGACGAGAACGGACACGGTCAGTGGACGACAATAAAGGACTAAATAGGTAAGTGAGTGACAACTATGATATGTACATGTAGGAGTTTATCAAACCAATCCGATTGAAAGCAATCCAAAGACAAAGTCAAAGCCAAAGCCAAAGCCAAAACTAAAGCCAGAGCCAAAGTCAAGTCAAAAGCAATGCAACAGATCGAAAGGAAACCAGTAGTGAAAGATGTGATATGTAAGATTTATACATAGCGAGCGTGATATTAAAATGAAAGGTGTAGCAGCGAGAGAAGGAGCAAGTGCAACGACAGTTTGTTGGTAGTCACTCGTTTGTTTCTATCTGTAGGTTGTCTCTCTGTCGTTGTGATTGCGATTGTCGTTGGAGTTGAAACAATGCTAAATGCTAAATGGTGGATTGACTGACGTCTATATAGGAAACATGATCTATTGAATAATTGTTGGGCTAAGGATAATATTGTCATGTGAACTAATATAGTAACTCGTTAAAGACACTGCCATTCGCGCTTCACCTAAATGTCAGTTTCAATGTAAATTCTGGCCTCCCACTTGTTGACCCCGACAGAATGCCAAAACCACAAAGTACAAGCGAGCAACTACACACACACATACACAACAACAATACTACTTCATACTTCATCACAGAATATTATGATGTGTGGTGTCTATACAGATTCATCTTGCAACTTTGCCTTTGCATTCCTACTCCTTTCCTATATTCCTGCAAATAACCTGAGAGCTATATAGTCGTAGTCATCCACATCATATCTCATCACAAGAGAACGTATTACGTTGTGCGAGCGAGATGATGCAAATCATAAATCTATACTTATAAAGCGATTGCAGGGGTAATACGTTCGAGACAAGGATTCCAGCCTTATGTCTCACACAGTCACTTGTGCACACACTCAGCCACCTACTACATACCAAGTACTACTACACACAAACATACCTACATCTCTTATTTACAACTTGCTCAATCGTCCATCGCATCCCATCGCATAGCATCTTATCGCATCGTGTCCATGCAATTCCATTTTGTATTCAAAAGCTGACCGAGCACACATCCAATTTGACTTTGTCCCTCTCCTGTCCTCCTGCCGAACATCAATTACACAATTCCAATCTCCCAACAACAGCCCTGTCCTCTGCTGTCCTGTCATTTCTTTCATTCTTTGTAAAAATCGCAGAATTATGGAACTGCTATCACAATTCCTAGAAACAGTTTAAAAAAACACAAACTCCATGGAGGGATGCGTATGGAATTTTATACTGTACTCCACAGGAATGCAGGTAAAACTGGGGCCACAAGTAGCAATTCTTTTTTAAATGTGAATCTTTTTTAAATGTGGATGTCTAGTTGAAAGAAGCCAGCTCCATTACAATGTTGTTTTTCTTCCAAATTGACGACTACGAGAGTCATTATAAGATGGTGTATATGCTCCGCCGGATGATGAAGAAAAAAGGAAAAAAGACTAAGGAGGTGTAGGAGATAAAGTCGTTGAAAGAATGTGTAAAAAACGTGAACGTCAAATAAAGTGGGTCTGTCTGTTCTGTTCTGTTCTGTACAGATCCTCTGTGTTCTTTGTGCATTGTTGTGTTGTAGGAAAACAAAGTGTGGATCATCCGCCACATTTAAGCCACACGGACATGTAAAACGAAAGCATTTATTATTAAATCTACACTCCTACCATTTACCATTAACCATCAACCATTACATTACCCACTGCCAGTAACAACTAACAACTACCATACTCAATAATAACTTAATGCTAGTGTGTCTATATGGATTTGGAAGTTTCCTTCAACGTGAATTCAAATTCCAATTCTAATTCAAAGGCAAGAGCCAAAGGGCCTGGCCCGGCTTGGCATGGCTTTGGTTTTGGAGAGAAGCAGAAGTTGCTGTTGGAATCGAATACATGGATTGCACTCAATCCTTTAATATGTAGTTACCTCACGCCTGTAAGTACGAGTCTCAAGCACAGGTGATAAGTAAGTAGGTGAGGTAGATGTACATGAATGCATATAGTGCTGTGTTCGGTATTGGAAGGGATAAAAAGTCTAAATGAAATGCTAATATATAATGTGTATTATTTAAGGTACGACAGGCAGTAGATGATAATAAGTATGTATTTAAATGATGGGGGTGACCTCCGAGTGTATTTTCTTCTCTCTCTCTCTCTCCCCCATATTTCTATCAAGGTTATCCAGATATACACACCTTCTTTCTTGCGCCTTCACATTCTCATACGCTCATACTCTTTCTCATCTCACCTAGCCTAGGTATCTTATCCTTATGGAAAAAAGCCTTGATCGTCAAAGGCTTCCCCACACAAACAGAAGAGAAGACAACACTCACACGTTCGCGTTATCCGACGTACACAAAACAGAAAAGACAAGACACAAGACAGCATCTCATCCCATTACATCACCATCACCATCATCCACGCTATCATCTTTAGCCTTTACAAGCTCACAATCAAAAATCAAAATCTCTCCTTCCTTCCTTATTAACTCCACTTGAATTCTGCTCTGTCTTCCCTGCCATATTCCTGTATAGGTACCTACATATGTACGTGCGATTCGATTGCAAAGCACGCAATAGACGATTCCTCGGTGATAAAATTATCAATTTCTAGAGCAGCATTCGATGCAAATTCATTGACTGAATCATGGTTTGTTTACAATATCTGCACACAGTCAACACACTCACGGTTTCCAGTTTACTTTATGAACCTTTCCGAATCTTTATGAATCTAATAAATATCGTGGTTTGCAGTAATGGTAATGGCAATATAACGTAGAATAAAGAATGAACCACAGACAGACGCAGATGCTTAAGATACATGAAATTGATAACCGTAATAAAAGTGATAATGATAATAGCATCTATCTATAAGACTGATAGATAATGGTGGATAATGTGGAAAAGCACACAAGGAGCAGATGATAGTGAGTAGATTTAAAAAACCGCCTTTATAAAATGATGGAACAACTCATAAAACGTCTAATGTTCTGTACCGTCAACTTGTTATTGCACTTACTTAATGTTCCTTACTCAGCCAGGTACTCATTGCCTCACAATTGTCCCCCGAGTAAACAACGCGAAACAATAGACGACGATGCAAGTGCACATTATTCCTCAATGAAAATGAATTATCGAACACAATAACTCTGAAATACATGTGCAAAACACACCACTAAATAACTAAATAGGGAGAAAACGAGAAAAGTCGTGTCGCTGAAAAACACATGTTAGGCAAATCAGGTTTCCACTCGCAAATCCTATCCCTTCATTATCATCATATCCTATACAAGAATATCATGCAAAAAGAGCAAAACAGCAGCAGCTTTATCTATTAGCTCTATTACCCTCGCGATGCATTCTCTATTAGACTAATGTGTTTAATGAGTATTTTCAAAACTGGCTTCTTGACTTGTCATTTCTCTCTTGTACAAAGTATACCAGGCCTAACGCTCTGCCTAACGTGGGACTAGCGCTCAGTCAAAATTATGCAACACCAATCTGCACTTGACTGACTGACAGACACAGACAGACAGACAGACAGACATTCAGTAGGTATATAGAAATAATTACATACACTGCAATAACTGCCTGCAAGACCATTGACTACACTAAATACTCTTGATCTTCGTGTCTAGATGTCTGGGACATTTTACACAGTATCCAATACATTATGTTCCTCCACGCTAATTACAGACTTTACCTTCTGCACATTTCATCAACTTGCACAGTCAGTTAAAACTTTTATTCAAACTCAACCTGCGAGTACGAGTTGTTACCTGTTCGAACGTTGACGCAGCGCGTCACTAAATATTACCATCTGCATATTCCTCTCTATCTGTCGACAGGAACAGTAGACCTCTTTAGAAACAAATGGATTTGGAATGAGCACGAGCAAAAAACAAAAGGGACAGAGAACAAGTGAATGAAAGGTGAAACTGCAAAGCAGATATGATTTCCCTGTTCACAGCTCATAAACAAATGACTGGATAATTGAGAACATACCGAGGAGCAGGAGCACACAAGTAAATAAAGAGTCACTAGAGCTTATCCAAGAGCACATTTTTTTATCCCTTTCCAAATCTCGTTCATTCAATCGCTTACAACTTACTCCGATCCATTGATGAGATTTTGCCATTTTTTCTCTCCGTCCTCTCTTTCAACAACATCAAGAAGGAGAAACAAGGTTGTCGATGTGCATGCCAAAGACAGCTCCTTATTTTATGAAAAACAGCGTTGAATCTTATCCTGGTCGGAATAATAGTTATTGGTATTGGACTGGTATTGATATTATTTGTATTTTATTTAATACAGCATCACTTGTTGTATTTGCTATTGCTATAGGCTGAAATTGTGTGAGCGTAGAAAAAAGAAACTGAATCAAAGAAATGCAAGTGGAGATGTGGAGCTACCATTGCATTGCATCGCATCGGCTGCCTTTATTATTGGGTAGGTTGAGTAGCCTAATACAATGGTGAATGGTAATATGGAATGGTAAGGTAGGATATACGTACTCGAGAGAGAAGGTTGTGGTTCTGGTATCCCAGGACCAGTAGTGTGTGTAGTAACCAGTACCAGTACCAGAGCCAGTACCAGTGCTCTCGTACCTACATGGTACATTGAAAAAGGAACGGAAACAAGATAAAAAACAGCGTCAGACAAAAAAGAACTAGTAGACCTTAATTTATGCACATACATTTACATTGGTGAGCAGTCTTACTCCCGCCTATCGCCATCCCAGGCTTATACATGCATTCCGAATCTTCTCTACTCCAATCTTCCATACTCTGACTCCACTCCACCATATTCTCCTTCTGCCTCTACTTCGCGTCAATCTATACTTCGTAGCTCCTATACTCTTTCACTATTTCCATCTTCCTCCGTCTACTACTACCACTTCTTCTTCTTCTCCTTCTTCGTCTGCTGCTCCTGCTTCGTCTTCTCGTTCGTGTAAGTTCTTTGAAGAAGCAACCAAACCATGTCATAACATTAAGCCTTCCAGTTTATAGTAAGTATCTGTCTACCTTGCAGCCTATATCCACGACAAGGTAGTCCTATATAAAAACTCATATCATATCTGGAAGAGTATCTGTATCTAGAATCTACAGTGGAGAATAATTCTGTATGTACTCAGGTACTTGTAGATGTACTTGTACTAGTACTTGCACTTGTACTGTACTATCTCTTCCATTCCATTTCCCTCCCGTAGTATCTGTAGTAGCTCACACACACTCACCCAGTCCTTTAAGACACTACACTTGGTGGAGGGATTCAATGAATTTGCCAGCAGACACAGAAGGGTCCTATGTAGTCAAAAGCTAGTACCATTCATTGTCAGATGTAGGCAGACTCCACACGTATACACATGGTATACTTAAGATATCAGATAAAGACATATTCCGTGGATTCTATAGGGAGATATATACGTCGCTACACTGGGAGACTGACTACCAGTCATAAGATTTGCTCATTTTCATGAGTTTCACGTAAACTTTTCTCTTGCCGAGACTTGCAATGTAATGTAAACCCTAGGCAAAATATTTCCAATGAAAATTCCAATTGCACCAATATCATAATATAATATACACATATAATCACTCAGCGAACCATGCCCTGGCTTGGCCTAGCGTGGAATGGCATGGCATTGAATCGCTACTACTTCTGCTACTGCTCCTTCCTCCACTCCATCCTGCTATTCTATATTCCACACTACGACTCGGGATATTTATATTTCTGCTCCTAGTATGACCTAGTTATTATGCAATAGAATATTATGCAATGCACAAGTGAAGACGGAGATATAGCTGCAGATGAAGGAACTTACATACAGTTCCGCGCATTAAAATTCATTTCCTTCCCCTCCTTACTCCTTCACTGATTATCATTGTCATCTTGTGATTTGCTCCAATCCCGATATTCCGCTCTGCAGCCAAAAAATCTACTTAAACACAATCGCACAATCAGACAATCGGCACTATTAGAATAAGAATCAGACCTAAGACCCAACACCACGACCAACTTTCATATTTTCTTCGCTTCTTCAACTCACCACCACCATACCACTAATTATTCCCATTCCATCTTCACCCTAGTCATCCTTCTTTTTACCACTCTACCGAATCATCACGTTGAGCTAATACCAATTCTACTTGCAATTGTTGCAAATTCCGATTGATTGCAATATGATACAACAACCACCCAAGAAGACAGAAAAACTTTGAAACTTTTTGTTCCGACTGGATTTTGGGCAGGAACCATTGTCTCGGTTCGATTTGGATTCCGGTTTCAGCTAGAACCAGAACGATCCAAGGGAATATGTGTTATACGTTGTAATCCAAGGCGCTTTTTAGATTTATTGTATCCCTCACCCTCTTCCTCTCCCACCAGAGAAGGCAACAATGGTGTTGATTTTGATTTGGGGATTTTGCTTGAGATTTCGCTCAGAGTAACATTATGATGGTGAGAAAGGAATTGAACCGGTGTCTGACTGCTAGTTGCTAATAGGAAGGGACTTTCGGTAGGTTGGTGCCAAGGAAGGTGGGCTACTTTTAGATTGGACTTGATTTCGGTTGGTGTTGGTGTTGGTATCGCTATTGGTATTAGTGTTTGTATTGGTACGGGTACCGGGACTGGTACGCAGTGTTTTAGGTGTACGTTTGAAATCAAACTACAAGAACTGTAGCTTGTGTAGATTGTGTGTGAAAGGGTGACTTGGACTGGTTTATATATAATACTTATCAAAGTGTATTATACAGGGGCAAAGTCGTCATTGGTTTTCGTCTTAACGGCATCGTACAGCCTATGTATCTTCTACTTCTTCGTCTTCTTCCTGGTCCTTTTCCTTCTCGTTTTGAAGAAGAGAAAATTTCTTTCCTTTTAGCTACGGTTCCAGCGGCTTGTTGGCTCTCCAGCCAACGCAAGGCTTCGCTCGTACTCTGCCATTCCCTTTACTCTACTTGCATTTACTGACTTGACTCATGCCTGTGCTGGGTAAGTGTGTAAGAGTAAGAGAAGGAGTAAGTGTAAGTGTGTATGGCGCGGATGTAAGACTCGGACGGGTATTATAAGTATACTTGGAATACGTGAGTACTCGTCCTCGTCCTTTCCTTCCTCCGGTTCTATTCCTTCGGATCTACTCTTCCACTCCGTTTCTCTACATTGGTTCTGGCTTCGGTATAGCAACGTATATGAGACAGAGAGAGAGAGAGAGCGAGACCTCGTACACTTGCCTCCCCTCCTTCCCCTCCTTCGACCGACCGACCGAAAGGTACTTTTCTTTCAGGTCACGTTCCTTCCTTCCAACCAACCAACCAACGTTCGTTCATTCGTTCGCTCGAACCAACGAACACAAGCATCAGGCATAAGAGTTGAGTTGAGTCGAGTTCGAGTGCGACTTCCACGTCGACTTCCACTTCCACATCCACATACACGTAGAAGTAGACGGAGAAGTAAGTAGACATAGACCGGGACCAAAACCAACCGACAGAACAGAGCAGAACAGAACAAAAATACAGAGAGAGAGAGAGACAGAGAGAGAGAGAGAGCTCAAGAACGCATCTTGCAGACGTAGTCTCCTTCTCTCCTACTCAATTACGTGCATACCTACCCAACAATTCCGTATCGGTATCGGTAGCACTGGCAAAGTAGTCCATATATATCCAAGGGAAATATGAAGACAAGTCAAAACTAGCGGGTAGAAAGAAGCCCGATACTTGCATATTATCCAAGTATTACGTACTATTGCATTGAAATGGCAATATAGCAATGGCAATCGCAATCGGAAAGGCAATAGTATTGCCAATGGCTTCAACATCATCTCATCCCCATGCTCTCAAACTCTCTACTATCTACCTATCGTCCCATCCTTCCAGTCACCAATCTATTGGCATCTGGATCGGCAACTGGAACTGGAACTAGTAGTGTGGCAATGCCAATACTCTCAAATTACGTTTCAGTCCAATCTGACTATTCTCACTAGAATCCACCAACCAACAACCACCTCGTACGTCCATACCTATGCACCAATATGGGCATAGCTCCACTGGTCTCAATGCAATATGCATCATGCCATGATCCTCAGCCCTGGTCGCCTGGATCTGGTCATATGTGGTACTCAGTTGTAATCGTAAGTGCACAACAAGCCTACCAAAATTCCCTAGTACAAGCTGGCCCTGGCTCTGGTCCTGGTACTGGTTCTATGGTTCTACTCTTGATTGCACATGAGTTGGTTGTTATAGTTGGTCTTGCTCGAAACGTACAGAGTTTCCTTCGGTACACAGTACACACAGAGAGATTATAGGTGTGGGCACTATTTTCAATCGACATGGAGATTCTAAAACCAAACTTGGCAGCATTAATGGACCTCTTTGATATTCCAACCGTAAAAATGTGTTTGTGTTGTTGTTGTTGGCGAAGGAGTGTGAGGGGGTGGATCTTGTAATTCATGGAACAATTTCCAACATTTCTTCAAAACTCAAAGTATCTTTTCCACCAAACTTTTATTTTCTTGTCCAGTGCAAAAAACTTTGCCACTTTAGTTTAAACTGATACATGTGTCTGCAGTCTAGATTTTCGAAATGATGGAAGAAGGAATGGAACGATTCTACCTACATAAGAGCAAATGGACATTGTAAGGATAGAAAAAGCCAGAGAATAGCAATCGCAACTGCTGACTGCCGCTCCTCTCCCAAAACAGATAATGCCCAATGCAAGTTGATTGGATAAGTACAAGTAAAATACACGAAAACATCCACCACCATCACTGCATACAACCACCACACAGTCTGCATGCGTCATTATAACAATCAACAACTAAATGGAAGAGCAATAGTTGCCGTAACCCTTTCATTGCTTGCATTTAGAATGCAATGTGAAAATGAGAGCGTGCCTCTCCATATCTTCATGTCTCTCCTTCTATAAATCTGGATCTGGATGAGGCTGGGATGAGGATGATGATGGTGATTGAGCACCACAGAATACAGCATCTACATAGGGCATGGGATAGCATGACTACCTGCCACTCAGTCTGCCTGTCCATTCTTGTACCTGTATGTAGATCCACTCTTTATATAAAACCAAGTCTCATCTCAGCTCAGAACTAATTGCATGGATTTAGTTTCCAAAACACAAAAGGGGAAAAATTGAATAGAAAAAAGGGCTTAATTAAATAAAGTTAATTGAGAGAAGGTGTACGGATTGAAAGGGATGAAATGAGCAATTTTCCACGTTAAAAGACCACAAAATTACAATGTGCAAGACAGACGTTTAAATAAATTTCAACATCTCTCTCCCTCACTTTCCCAGTCTCTCCGTCTTCATTGTACCTCAACCTCAACCACCAGGCTCCCTTCAATTTCAATATCCTTTCCTTATTCCCTATACTTGCATTAGTACACAGAAATAACCTGGTTGCGTTTCCTATTATAAGATTACCTGTGTATATTATACATACACGATTATGTATAATACGTAGCTATATAGGTACTATTGTTAACCCACGGAGAAAGAAAAATGGAATAGGAAAAAAGCCGAGGGTAAAGGATACCCTGTATCGATAATTCTTGCTTGTATTCTACAAGCTATTTTTTACACTTAAGTACTCGTACGAATGCTCTTACTACAGATAGATGTTCAAAGATGTATGTTCTACTTTTACTACGAACGTATGTGGATTTGTTGCAGTATATTTGTTACCCACTACACTACGGTTAAAGGGACTGTGGGATTAAAATGAAGAGGAAAAAAACATTGCCTATAACTACGACGATTGCATTACACCACCTGAAGGGTCACTGGGCAAGTAACACCACAAGCATGTAAAAAGGAAAACCACAAGCACACATATATCCTACATAGGTGGGTATTTATCTCTGTACATACAAGTGGAAGATTCACTTCACTTCATCACATTCAATAAGTTCCAGTTGCAGGTATCTTCGCTATACTAAATTATACAATGTAGTCTATCAGTGAAACACATATTTCCTCATGTGTACCAACGCTGCTGATACAGAGATGAATTGAAGGTAGGACCGTAACCCTTTCAAGATCCTTAGTCAAAGTTAACTCATCCTTTTCGGAGCATCGCGTTTGTGAGGACGAATCCTACTAAACACTCGTACGGTTTACAGTTTACAGTTTTAAGCATTCACATTCGACATTCACATCCATTTCACCCCGACTTCCACTGCTTCTTCTACTTACTTGTTCATACACGCTATTATTACGATGGTATTTTTAAGGCAGATAAGAAGATGCCAGATTGAATACTCTGTCATTCACATCTCTCCCCTGGTTTTTTCTACAGCTCTCACTCTGACTCTAGTTATAGCTAATCTTGATAAAAGGTACAAAGGTATTTTGGTAGAGGAATCAGAGATGATGGATGTACAGCCAGCACTACGACTTCAATCTGTACAAACACTTGCACTAGAATCCAACAGTTATATATGCCAAGACTAGCGACTGGTCTAGTTGTACCGGTTAATACTTTTGAGGGATCTCGGAAAGTGACAGATTCCAAACTAACTGTTCTCTTAGCTGACGCTGATATCTAGCTGATCCAATGGCAAGTTGGTTGTAGGGTATTATTATGCGATCATCTGGAATCTAGTAGGTCGACAGCTACAGCCACAGCTACAACTCACGATTAGTTCAAGACTTAAAATCTGGCTGATTTCTTGGTTTTGAATTTCTCGACGCGTTGACTTTGACTTTGGCATGGTTCTCTTTTGCTTTGATTTCATCTTCTAGTTCGAGTCAGATGAAAACTAGCTAGAGCTAGGCCACCTCTACACATCTAGTCATCTGCCCATCTACTCATCTACTCATCATCTTCCTCCTTACTCTGGCCTGCACTCTGGCCACGGCCGTAGTTGAGATCATGACATGTGTCTCTAGGATTCTCAAGTGTACCTCTGGCCTGGTCTGCTCTCTGTAATGTCTTAGGAATACGAATAGGAATACGACTCAAAGGAGAACTTCACTTGACTTCACTTCACTTGGCTTCATATGCATTTTGTCTGTGTACAGTTTGTAATGGGTAAGTGTGTAGGTACGTATGTTGTGTGTGTGTGTCTTGTTGTTGTTAGGAAGGGAGTGCCAGGCTGGAATGCTACACCAACCACTCTGTTGCCAGGTTTTTTTTCCAAGACTTTGATAGCCTCCAGCGCCAGGTGTGTAAGTATGTGATCTCTTGCCTAAATGAAATGCTATAAAATATCACTATGAACCATGTATATGTTATTATGTATTTACCATTCACCATTCACCATTTACCAAGAATCATTTATACGGCTATCTGTACTATGTACCAAGGGCTATGAGATGACCAGCATGTATGTTTTATGAGTCGTCTTCATTCGTCTTCGTATTCTTATTCTCCTACATATTCGATATTTGATCAAAATCCTCAGTCCTCAGTTGACTTGAGCTCAGGATTTCGAGCCTCACAACAACTGCCCACGGTATCCACACACAAAATATATACAGGTACCTCTCTACCTACATGTGCATATGGCTAGTAGTCGAGATTATAGTGTCGAGTAAGACAATAAAGAAAGTTTATACAAGAAGCGCTGTGTCGAATACTCGGAGAGTTTCTCTAGGGTAAGGTCTGAAGCATTTAGCATTTAGTATTAACATTACGATTACGTTATGAAGATGAGCACAAGTGCTAGACAAGGACCGACTTAGAATTACCTTCAATAGAGATACATTCATGTCTCGCGAGTCTTCCAATTCCAACCTACCTAGTCCACCAACGCTATGGAATAGGACACCGAGAGAACCTAGCCTAGCTTCTTCATGCTCTCACTTGTATCACATGTCTACACACAACATCGTCCCAGAATAATTTCAAGTGCACAGCTATTACTATTCATCGTCATATACCTACAATTAGGATTAGGTCAAACCTCAAACCCAAAAATGAATCTAGAAAAAACAGGCACGTTGGCAACATTATGTGGTTTATAGCTTGTACTTGCTACTAATGCAATTACGATTACCTACGATATGCTATATGTGTACAGCTCAGCCCCACACTTCCAGGCACAGCACAACCTCCCTGTCAATTCCTTAATAACAATCATCATCTCAGCCATCAGCACAGTACGCACAATGTCAATAGTGCAATACAGGTACCGCACTAAAAACTACAGCACTACTATAGTACCAATAATTACACAGTACAGTGGATCTCTCTCCTAGGATTCACAATTGCAATGAATCATTCTATTAAATACCAATGGAAACACTAAGACCAGTACAAACAGCACAGCAGCAGCCGGTCTTTTGCAAGGTAAATAAAGGCAAAGACAGGGATTTATTTTTAATCATTTGTTAACCACTAATTGTACTGTAGTAAAATTACAATCCCTCCTTTATATGTACATATTTTTCATGTTGTCATCGACAGCATCATTATCATTATGTATGTACACCTTGATGATAGTGCTATTCTAGACTGTTAGTAAAGACAAGACACAAGACAGGCACTGCATGATGATTGGAATGGGAGAATTGATACTGCAATAATTGCTATTACAATTGAAACTGCAATTGAAACTGCAATTTACAATGGCAATATTAATATTACTCTTGTGTAGAACTCTTAAAAATGAGCAAGAATCCAATCCACACTAATGTTCGCCTGGCTTAAGTGACTTGTTTTGGGTGTAGAGGAACACGTCTGTCTGCATTCTCATCCTCATCCTCAGTCTGATTCTGATTACTCTGCACATACTACAGCACATGAATGTGATGAACAAGAGATGATTTTCAAATGTATAATGTCTATAGTTATAATTTTAATTGTGACGAATCTTTATTCTTTATTATTGTTAATAAGAATGTAATGTGCTGAAATAATTGCAGAGTGCAGGTGGGATTCCCTGCATGGCACGTACATACACATGGCAGAGATTGTTCACATATATGACGCTGATCCTCTCATAGCTTGGCTTATATTGATATTCTCAGAGCATTTGTTTTTTTTCATTTGCTAAATTGTTCTGGTTCTGTAATGACAAGGTACTCATTCAAGAATGCTGGCACATTTCACTCGGCTACTTTTATACATCCATCCATCACACAAGTAAGAACTACGACTGCAGTTACAACAGCACCAGCACAAACCACTGACTGACACTGCCACTGCCTCTGCCACCACTTTACTTCTTCTACCTGCATCTTTTGCTTATCCTCAATCTGCCTCTCTCTATAGAATGGCAATAAATATATCTATATTACAAGGTATGCGTTGCCATCCGTACAGTTTTCAATACCAGACCAAGATCAACTTGTCTCAAATCTACTTGTATCCACCATTATCAACTGCAACGTGCTTTTCGGATCAAATCTGAATATGAATGAGAGAGAACACTTGAGAACTGCCAACTACCGAAACTAGTTTCTCTGATCTGGCTGACTCTCTGGCTTTGACTGCAGCTGTACATCTTCCATCGTCTCCCGTTTTGACCGTTGTGTCGTCGTCCACTCCACATCCACATCAACATCAACACCAACACCAGCGTCAAGTGCATATAAACCTGAATTAGAACTCTCATCCTTTCCTTCTATTTACTACGGCTATCACTTCACAGCCTTTGCCTATAGCGTTGCTTTTAATTCTTGATTTTTTCTCCCATTCTCGATTTGATTGCGAGCTTTATGCAATTTTGGAAAAAAATGCTGGTATGATAAGTACGATATGATATGATGACAGGACTGAGAAGTCGATTATGCAATAAACCCAAATTGCATCTTGGCTTGGCTTGTCTAATATCTACACAAAGGGAGGAAAGCAGTGGAAATGCAAATGGAAGGGAAAAAAGTGTAGAAAAGTAGTTCGTAGAAGGTTCGAGTTAGAACTGAAGGAAACCAGGAACGAGTGAGGAAGCAAGTAGCAAGTAAGCAAGAGTGCAGCAGCCAGCTTGTTGTCGTTGTGAATATGATATATCTGACTGGTCTGGTAATACTAGTAGAAAATAAAACCCAATGATTATTTAATTTTCAAAGTTCCTACTAAGAACCAAACCAATCTAGCTCGTACATCTTAGATCTTTCTTAGATCTTACGTTCTACATCTTATATGCACACCTCTATATCCACACACTTGTATATTACATAGACACATCGTATCGTATCGTACTCGTACACATCATGTAGAGAAAAGGTTCCATTTTATATTTTATATTTTTTTTTCTCTCTTTCTCTCTCATAGTCAGCTCAGCTCAGTCAAGTCGGTAGAAACTCGCACTGGCTGCTCCTCTGCTGACTGAACTCACTCTCTAGTTCTAGCTTCGTTTCGTTCTCTCGTTCGCTCTCTCTCTCTCTCTCTCGCTCTTTCTGAATGTGTGTGTACGGCGAACGTGACACGAATTTTTATGATTTTTCTCTTGGTGGTTCCCTATACACATGTATTAAATATAGTTGAACTTCCAACTTCCATCGACAATCCACAGCCACACTACTGTACTATACAATATCATACCTGCACCACCACCACCACCACCACCACCATGCCATACCATACCATACCATACCATACCATACCATACGATAGTATGCCATGCCATACCATTCCGTTTCGGCTCATTCTTCCTTCAACGAACGAAGGCATCACAGGAGAAGAGAGAGAGAGAAGAGAAGAGTGGAGAGGAGACGAGAGAAGGAAGTTGAGCTGAAACTTCAACTACTACCACCACACCATACCATGCCAAGCTATATGAAGTACTACGAAACCAAGTGAACGAGTAGAAATACGAATGGAAATACGAATACGAAAACGAATGCAATGCCATGGAATGGAATCGTATAGAATACTCTGTTATGGCATGGAATGGGTTGGTATAATATATATATCTACGATTCTAATTCACATTACATTACATTGTTGTGTCTATCTGGAACTTTTGGTTTCCAGCTCTCGAGCACTCTGACGAAAGACCAGACCAGAGAGAGAGAGAGAGAGAGAGAGAGAGAGAGAGAGAGAGTGAGTGAGACCAAGAAGACGGTGCACATACTTGAGTACTCAGTATTTACATACTCAACCATACATGCATTTACCTTCCACATCTCATTCCCCATAGCTATATGTATGTATACGACTGACATGAGTAAGAGAGCCAGTGCAGGAGAGCAAGAGTACTGTACACTTACTCCGGCTTCTGCCTACTTGTTCCCATTTGCTTATTTCGTATTTCGCATTTTGCCATACTCCGATGATATGATATGACTGGTGTTCAACTCTTGTTGAGTCTTTCTCGAATAAATGGTGGAAACTGAGGAAATTGCAGGTAGGTACTTACTTCAGTACTTACGTACACACGCAGATATTTACGTACGTACACAAGCTTTAAGCAGGTAGGTTTCGACTGAGACTTGGACTGAAGGTACATATCAATTTAATCGTACGTAAGTAATACGAAAAGGCCAAGTGTACGCACAGTCAGAGTGGCCTGCCTGACTTGGCTTTGGCGTTAGATTTGGCCTGCTCTGGCTGGTCTGTCTGTCTGACTGACTTGGACTTGGTCCTCCTGGTCCAACTCTGACTCTGACTGTGCTAAGTTGAACGGTACGACTACAGCCAACTGCCTACCTACGTGTGTGCTGTGTACTTTTATCTATTCATGTATACCTATATATATATATACTGATACTGATATAGCTATGTACGTGGTGGAGGTACAAGGCTTTCCACTATTCTTTCGACTTGACTCTGACTCTCTTATGTTGTTCTCTGCTCCTCGCCGTCTCTCTCTCTCTCTCTGTCTCTCCCTCTCACTGTCGACTAAAAACACGTCCACATCGAAATAGTGAGACCAAGACCAACAAATACTACCGCACACTTTTATATCATCGTGTCTGTAGAAATGCACACATATATCAGTATCAAAGTCACATACAGTGCATTGCATTGCCTAATGCCTAATAGTAATAGTCAAGACTAGTGCATTGAAACATATCTTCAGAGTTAGAGAGTTAGACAGTAAAGCAGCGAGAGCAAGTAAACCAACCAACCAAGCCAAGCCTAGAGTACTGTAGCCCAAGTCGAAGTAACAGAGGAACGAGAGACGAGAGAGGAGAGTAAGAGAGAGAGCGAGAGAGAGAAGGTTTTAACAGGGGGAAATAAACATTAGGTATTCAGAAAACGTAGACTTTTTCGTTCCTGCTACTCTCCCCCAGTTTTGCTCATGACGTCATGGTTATAAGCTAAATTTTTTGGAAAACAAAAAAAATTTACCAGGGATTTGCCAGTAGCTTGAAAAAAGCCAAGCCAAGCCATGGCAAAGCCAAAGCCAGAGCCAAAGCCGTAGCTAAGGAAAGGAAACCAAAGGAAGGCAGAAGTTGAGAATGAAAAGCCGAGCTTTGCAGAGCACAACACGAGAGAAGACGAGAGAAGAGTAGAGAATATAGACGAGTCTAAGTGTGTCTGTGCGATTTGAGACTGTGCTCTGTATTATGAATTCAATACATAGCTACAATAAATATAAATATAGGTATAAATCTTGAGAAAATGTTGCTAAAACTGTACTATGCAATAGTGCAGAGCGTACAGTGAGAGCACAATAGAATTAGAGTAGAGTACAGCACATAATGCACTGTGCACTGCACTTGTTGGCTGTGTCACTGTGATTTTATTGCATGCTCTCCAGAATTCTACAATTCTACCGCTCTAGACTTCCTCCATTCTCGTATCCCGTTCCAGTCTACCATATTTGCAACGCAACATCAACATAACATCTACAATCCAGACGTACTTACTCTAATCTAGTACATGGCGGATTTAAAACATGACTCTGGCATCGATATTTTCTCCGGAACAATTTTTTTTGCGAAATTCCCAATGTCCAATATATGATTACGTCGTTGAAGCAACGATCGCATCTAATCCCCTCATGATTAGTACCATCAACGTTTCCAGGATTTCCCCGGGAATCTTTAGAACGCTAATCTGACGGTGGGAATTGGAATCATCTCAATTTCACAAATTCCAATCGAATTTCACCGAGACGAGCAATGACAGGAATGACGATGATACTAGGGGAATGAATGCCTTAGAAAATTCTCGCTCTTGAAAATGCACAAGGCATACAACTTATTATTACAAACAAACGCATCTTGATCTTGACTGCGACAGCTGAGCACTGGATGAAATGACACACAAAGGCGAAATAAAATGCAGGTGCTCATCGATATAGATTCATAATTAGACGAATGATCAGACGGTGACGATGGCATAAAATCCAAATCCAGCATGACACTTACAACCCAGAACAGAATTGACACAAACTCTGCCAATTGGTTTTGGTTTGGATTTGCGGCTTCCAGAGATACATACCTACCTACTTTGAAAACTTTTGGAAGCTTGGTGCAACTCAACATTATGGGAAGCACGTCATCGAGTGTAAAAGTTCAAACTCTAAATTCTGATTCGTTTCAATAATGCTCGTAATTGAATTTAAAGTTTCAATAAGCGACTCCAGTATCATTTTTTATTCTACATACCCGCAGGAGTTACTGGAGCTACGCTTACCATGCCATTTGGACAATAAAGTAATGATATGTGAAATCTATGGTAATGAATGTTAAATGCTAAACCTCTAAAAAGTTGTAGAGAAGGTTCATTCAGCTTCACTTATCTACATCCAGTTAAAAAAAAGGATTGTGAGTGGAAAGCCGCTACTACAGATATGCGTAAGTGTATTCGTAATTTCGTATATATTATACATCGAGATCGAGATATCTCCGTACGTAGGTACTTATGACGTTGGGTTAAAAAGCGTCACGGTTTTTATGCTGTTTGAATTTCAGACTTGCATTACAATTTAGAATTCATGCATTTGCCATTACGATTCAGATTACGATTACCACTACTACCTATTTCCATTGCTATACATGTAGTAATAGTTGATCACCCATAGTATACATACACAAGGTACTCATTACATGCAAGATGTTGGATTCAAGTAATAAATAATATATTAGCCTAGGTCCAATTGAGGAATTGAGAAATTGAGCTTGAGCTTCCCGGGATACTTATGCTTATACTACCGCACATTACACCAGCTACACTCACTACAGCTCACTACAACTCATCTCGCCTATCTGTCAGCTTTAAATTAAAATCTGAATGATCTGCATAAAAGCCGGGACTCGCACTGGTCCTGGTACTCGTGGTGGCGATTCTGACAGACTAACACACAAGCAAAAGAAAGTTACATACGATTAACGATTACTTATGCACACTTGATGCACGAAGTGCGAGTGTGAATCTAATTCAATATTCAAAATTCCCACGATAGTTTGCTACTATCATTTAGAACTGTAAATGAATCTGTTTTTTATATCATTTCTTTCTAATGGAATGGAATGGTTGAGGAGCAGTGAATAAAATGCAAGACACAATACAATGAGACGATACGATGCGATACGCTACGACATAATATTATTATGCTGATGATCTTATCCGAGATCAAGACCTCGAGAATAGGTACTGCTATATACTGTTACTATTCTGTACCTGGGTGAACTACTGCCTACTGCTCTGCTCTGTTCCATTGCACAAGACACTGGTGCCGTTGAGCTCTGAGCATACTATTGGATTGGCAAACGTGAGAAAGTTTTTGCTCCTCTTATTTGTATTGGTTTTGTATAACAGAACAGGGTAGGCAGGGAGCAGAGTACCCACAAATGTCTCGTGTATTCTTAGGTCCTGGATCAGATGAAGAAGTCTGTCTGTCTATTTGGTTATTTGTGTGACTACACTTTTTTTGCTACCTATCGTACTTTCATTTGATCTGTTCGTCTCCCAACCCTGCTTCATTTCAGTCTCACAGCCTCAGTTCCTTAGTTCTTGTGCCTGTCCTTAGAAATGTGAAAACTCCAGGTGTACATCTCTGTTAATCTTATATTATATGATATAAGAGCAGTTTATAAAAAGGGTCAGCAAGAGGAGAGCGAGCACCCTAAACTTTAAACCTTGCCTAGTTTCTTTTTCTATTCAATTCAAATAGAATGGGACCAGAATAGACATCCATTGAGAATACCTACCTGTATGTGCGTTTATTTCAGGGTACTGTGCATCATCACACGTTATAATATAATGGTTCATGGGTAAGGCTACGGCTTTCATTTTTTTAGGTGACTGACGACGACGTCTACTTGGATACTTTATATCACTCCATAGGTACATTTCTTTTCTATTGACACTGGAATTGGTGTTGGCTTTTTCTGTGTTGATATATACAAAACTATACATAGACACATGCTTGTGGAAAGATATTAGCTTTATAAAGTTGGTGTGTTTAGAACGACTGATTATTCTTCCAGCTCGAAAACCAAAACCGAATCCAAGTGCAACTTGGAACTTAGGCTCTTTTAAAATCGGAATGATTCATCCGACATAAGAAATCTCTTTTTCATGTGTAACCAACTTGTATATGTACGTAAGGAGCAAGTTTAAATGTACACAAATGTACCGTACGAGCATAAATAAAAGTTTAAAGTTCTCCATGATGGGGCTCTTCTCTTCATAGTTTTTTCTATATTTGATTTTCTACCGAACCTACTTACTTATCCAAATACTTTATACTTTTTCCACCATTCTTGCCATATTCCTTGTCCTGCTCTATCCTTCCATCCTGATTCTGAGTCTGGTACTGGTTCTGAGGATGTGAAATCTGACTGAATCCCAATCTATAGCTCTCACAACTACATACTCCATGCATAGACATGCACATATAAGTATTATAGTAAGTCTAGGCATGGATCACACACATGCTATTCAGTGTGTGATGCGGATGAATTGGAACTGTAAAAAGGAAGGAATATCTAGTGATAGATATGATTTCCGTGTGAGACAGATCGTCGAAGGGTCACACTCAAAAATTCTTTCACACAACATTATATCCCCTTATAAAGTTAGCAGACACTACCAGTCGGCAGTAGATTCGAGACTCTAGGTTCGATGCGATAGGTGACTATATGGTATACGTTAAGGTGCATATAACTACATCGATATCATCGGAGATGTGGATTCTATCTACGACTCTTTTTTCTATAGAAATAGCATCACTGAATCTTCCTAAGGAAACTTGAATGGTCTGAATAGTTTTTCCGTTGTGGTGATGTTTTTTTCCTCTACTCCATATAACTTATGTCTGACTCACCCCAATGATATTTTACTACTGCTGCAAACACCAGACACAACCTATACTGTATACCCATCAGGAGACACAATAGCATTCAAAATGATTCTACATTGCGACACAAACGCAACTATGACTACGCCGAACGATATGGCTTTTCATTACACTGTGCAATATCAAGAATTGATGTCGATTTTCCACTTATTCGTCCGAAGCAATTTTTTCAAGAATTTCTCATTAAGATTTACAACTGTAAAATGGAGCGGAGTCCAAATTGCATCGGTTTGGAGTGAATTGCGAACGTATGTAAATATCGTCTAAAAAATCGTACGCCTTTTTTCATTTTTTTTAATCTGGTGAAATCCATGCCATCCCATAGTTCCTGAAAATAAAATATGCTGCCTGGTTCTGGTCCTTGTCCTATTTTTTTATCTTGACTACTTTTACACTGATACTGATACCGAATGAGAATTCCAACTGTTACAATATTACGAATAGACTTGTGAAATGATAGTAGGATGCAAAACCAAACTAGAAAGTAGTTACTCATGGGTAGAAAGAAGGTAATTATACTATACACTATAAAAGATAATTAATTCAATTTATAGCGAAATAAAAGTAAGGATGAATGATTCGGGTTCTAAAACAATGGGTTTTTACGATACTCATTCACGTACGTACATATGTTTTTATTTTGGACTTGAGTTTGCCTTCCAAAATTTGATTTTTTAAAGAATTTTCTCTCACTAGTTATGTATAATTTTATATAGCAATAATAATTATTATTATTATGTAAATCTGTCTGAATAATCTTAATTAGTTATGTATAATACACGAAACACACACGGGGATGGATATATATTTATATATATATATATATTTATGCATATATAATCATTGTATATTCAATTAGACGCGTATCATCATTATCTGTATATGCATTGTATGTAATTATGTGTTTTAGATATATATACGTAGTATATATATGTATATAGAACGTAATCATCGTAATAATGTAATTACTATCTGTTCCTCCTGTTTTGCTGAACATAATTATTTATATAATTAATTAAAGTTGTTGTTGTTGTAATAATAATGATAATAATAATAATAAAGGTATGTATGTATGTATATCTTAGAATAGATAATAAGTACGCAATCAATATAATAATGAAAAGTTAAAACAAAAAACAAAAAATTGGCTTAAACTTATTTTTCTCTCTGGCCAAAGACTAGTTATATTCTTTATTATCTCGTCGTTCGCAAAAAAACACTACTAACTGTTTGAGGTTTTTCGTATTGTGTATTATTTATATAGCTCTATATTTATCATATTTCATATCATAAAATGGTTCATGTTGTAGTTTTCTTTCTTTGTAAATAGTAAATATTATTAAAGGTTTTTCATCTTCCTTGTTGTATGTAGTAATAATAGTATGTATTATGAATGAACTAAAATATATATAGTTTAAACCCCTTTGCTTTCTCATTTTGGCACAATTTATGTTGTAAATTTCAGTTTTCAATTTTTTTATCCTTCTCTAAAGTCCCTACAAAGTTAAATATTATTACTAAAAAAATTAGCTACGCTTTTTTACGTTTACATGTGTAAAGTGGTTGCATCGTGTTTATCAATCGTATCGTTTGTAAAGTAATTAAATAGTAAATAGTATTACGCAATATAACTACCTAAATATTGAATTTTTTAAAAGATAATTTTGTAAGAAATGCTTATTTTTTTGGTTCTACGTGTTAATCGTAAGTTCACTACATTCATTTGTTTTTAAATAGCATTTAAAATACCTGCCATAATGCTGTATTATCAGTTGTGTAATTACATAACTAATTATTTAATTAATTATATGTCTTGCATATGATTTCATTGATTTTCTTACCTGGGATCATTCTTGCGTTCTTCACATTCTTCTCGATTTTAAAACTCTTAATCAGACTGGAATTTCTTTGTATGTTGTGTGGTTGGTTTTGGTGTGTAAGTTGATGGTTGTAAATTCTAAGAAAACTCTTAGGAGTTTGTCACTTTCGGGAAACGAAACGATGAGCTTTGGTTCTCTCCTTCCAAAGAAAACTGCACGGGCAGACGAGCATCTGAAGCTTTAAATTAAAGATGAATCGATTAACTGTTTTCACTGCCATTTCAGATTTTCAGAATTTCAGCAACCGCAACGATCAGCAACTGCAGCCGCCGTCATGTCGATGTCTCATGATTTCCGATGATATTTTCTGGTTATTTGTACTGATGATTTCGCTTGGTTTTGTTTTTCAGGGAAACATGATCGTAGTCGTAGTCGCATTTTTGTAATCAAGTACCGATTCTTGGATGAGATGACTCAATAGCGACAGGTTAGGAGGTTCGAAAGTTCAAGCGCAGCGGTTGAGACGGAAGGAGGCGGGAAAACGCGGACTGTACTTGTATATAGAATCGTACATCCGGTGGAAACAAAAGTGGTAATTCGAGTTTGTAGAATTTTCAGCATTAATTACGTATGTCGATAATTCACTGTGATTCTGATTTTGTGGATCAAATTTGAATCGAATGGTTTGCTAAATATTCGGTAGATGTACGGCATAGGGAGAATTTCTTTAATAAGATTTTGTAATTAGTTTTTTCGCTTTTCAGTTCTTATAATTTAAGGTTATAAATCAGTTCTGAGAAAACACACACTTAAGGCTTTGAACGTAAGTTTTAAGCAAATATGATGTAAAGCAACAACACTTTAGTCGGTTGGGGGATCCTTTTTTATGTATATTTTTTGCTTCACTTTCTAACTAAAAAATTAATTGTTCACAGCAAAATCTAGGATGTGATTTGATGTGAGAACGTGTATCAAGTTTTCACTGGCCAAAACAAGAGCACCGTTTAAAAAATGTGAAATCAACTAAAACACTTAGTACTTCGAATTTTTAAGCTGGTCCAAGAATATGAAGAAATTGTTATGTTCAGTTTTATAATTTAGTGTATATTTCATGTTAATGGTATAATTACTGTAGTATGTGTATAGTTGTATGAAGAATAGTTAAGATGTTTGCGTTTACTTGGGGTCAACGGTGTAAAGTGAGTAGTCAAGTAATTTGTAAACTTTTCTGCCAATCTTCATTCAAGTACCATTTAGCACGCAGCTCATTCTTGTTCGGTGTTGTGTGTGATGAAATTGGTAAATTAGTACTATCAACTTTTACCTAGCGTATAATTAATTATTTGTTTGGAATTTGTCTCTGGCTGTCGTTATTTCTCTATTTTCAGTATTTTTGGCTTGTTTAATTAATTGTATATATCTACAAGTAAAATGTTCACGTGTCTATCATCTATATTATCATCATGATACTCATTTTTGAAGTCCTTTTGGGTTGAAGAATCGTTTATTTCGTAACCACTCGCAAAGGATTTCATAGAGTCCTTTGTCTTTGGATCTTTTGGATTTGTCCTTCAAATGTATTGGTGTGATGTATAGTGTTTTTTGAAGTAAACTTAGCAAAGTATATAGGTAAAATTGAGTCTATAGTAAGGTTGTGTGTAGTATCTTTTCTAGATTTGCAGTTCATTGTTCAATGTTCTATGATCGTTTGATGTGATTTTTCGATTTACTTCTCGCTACCTTCCTTGCAGTTCACATTTTGACATTATTATATTTGTATACACGTTCATTCATAGTTTTAATTAATTTCTTCTTGGATAAAAACTGTATTACGAATACGAACGTAGGTATTATTTTTTTCTCGTTTTTATAATGTTTAGTTGTGTTGTATAATAATATATCTATTTATGTATAGTATATTGGATTGGAAACTTGGGTATAAATGTCTTTAATAATAATAATAGTATTCTGAATTAAATGTTGATTGGATTCAATGAGCCGTTAGTTGTTGTTGCTGTTGACCCCCACCATGATGAGATTGAGGTGACAACATGGGCGGGGGTGAGTGGGGTGACATATGGGCATGATGACCGTACATACTACCTGGAGTGCCCACACCCTCCATCATGCCTTCCTGACCTGGAAGGACATTTGGTGGGGTCATCCTCTTCTCCTTTTGACGACGATTACAAAACCAAACTCGGACTACTTCTTTCTCCAACTGTGGACAGGATTGGTAATATTTATTATATACGCATTACTCAGCAATAACCCAACCAGAAATCACCACATTTTTATGGTTATGGTTATAACCTTAAGTATCAATATCTCTCTGTCACGTTTAGACCAGCAGAAAATGTATATGAAGCAGGGCTTCAAATGCATCTACATGTGCGTGCTCATTATTAAGTATTATAACTTGTAAAGTTGCCGAACCCTGAACAACTAGATATCTAGATTTTGTCTCTTCTCTAGTCCCCAGGTCTACATTGGAGAGTGCGCCAGGACCTCAGTCGACATGCTCATCATGTTCTACTACACTGACTATTAGACATGTCTACACAATTAATTTTAAAATTCAATATCTTTCTCCTCGCTATATATTCCTTGGATCATTTCTGAATGCACAGTTGACAAATCGTTGTGTTGGACTAACAAGATGCTCCCTATCTTTGTCTATAAGCATTTGGTATTTATTCTTTAGAATTCATCACTTTACTTCTGTCATTTTACCATTTGCTGATTCTGATTGTGCGACAGTCATGGATGCCAGGGATGGATAAGATGGAAAGATGGATGACATTTCCTCATCCTCTCTCAAAGACTGTAAAAATCATGGTGAGATAACATCGAAATCGAATTCTGGTTTTGGCATGTTCGCTCTCACAGTCACAGTCTCATGGTGACTTGTGAGTTCTCTCTCTGATTTGTGATTTCATTCTGCCTGACAGACGAAAAGTGGAAGAAGGCTGAAGGTTACTGCTTGTTAGTCATTACTGATTACCCTACACGCCAAAATACTAAACTTATTGCAAACTTCAAGTCGTCAGCAAAAGTCTGATAAGACCATCACCATCCACATCAACTTTCTGCCTGACAATACACACATGTATCTCCTTACCTACAGGGCTCTATAGTTTCCAAGCCAATTCTAGTCGACTGCCTATATAGTCCGCAGTATGCACTACATCTCAAATTATCCTTTCGATCCTACTCCATTGTCACGTCTTGTGACGGAATTGTACATCACCTATTATGACATGTCGTATGGCCAGACGTTTTGATGGAAAAGGATTAGTGTGTGCGAAATTCTTGGATTTTTTGTTTGCTTAATATGATGACAATGATAACAAGACTCGTTATCATTGGATTTCGAGTTCAGTCTACCTACATAGTAAGTAATCATATGATTTATGAAGGAACTCGTAACTAGTTTACTAGAGTAAGAAATTGTTCGATTGACTTTTTATTTGTCACTTACCTGTAAAGAATCAGCGAGTGCTGTGATTTCTTGAGCGGATGGTTTCGGTTGCTTATGAAAATGTTGCTCTAAAGCTCCTTTTACTGACACTTCGATTGACGTCCGTTTCTTTCGCTTCCTTCCCTGAGCTGCAGTATTCAACAACCAAAATACCAGTAGAAAAACCAGAATTTTGCAAACTATTTCAAAAATTGCACGTTACTGCATTCAGAGCCAGAAGGGAGAATTGCAAAAATATCCCATATGCACTTTACATTCACATCCCACGTTTCTCTTAACAACAAGAAGATTCCTTGTAGATATTACATTATTCTACTTTTATCTAGCCTCCATCACTTCTACGTGAGCCAGCAATGACGCACAATTCCGAGCGAAACTCTTTATTTAAAATATAATATAAAAAAATTTCCACCGGATTACTGTACTAACGAAGTAACACAGAAGGATTCACAAGAAATATGACGTTTCGTCAAATTTATTTAATGGAGTCTACATCACGCTACACATTCAACGTATGTAGTCTCTCTTTTATGTTATATTCCATTATTCATCTTCGCCAAAAAACCAAATTACAAAATACCCGAACGAATAGGACCGGCCATGAAATTACAAATTTAAGCAAATATTAATAGAAAATGTGGCCCCCCTTCGAGATGATTATGATTTGAAATAAAAACAAAGGTTAAGTAATGTAGTTTGAATAGTGCCCAAATTATTTAAATAGTATTCGATTGTTCACGGTTTGATTTTAAATTTCATGTGAGCGAGGCTCTCATCAAAATCAACAGGATGCCACCAAGAACTTGAGCACCCACAAACAGACCATGCCATGCAATTCACTTGCTCATCAAATTCAACTTGGAATCCATAGCAGGTCAGAGGTCAATGCTAATGGCAATGCAAGAATCCAAGTTTGTATTTTGGTTGGAAAACAATAGAATAGGAATGGAGAAGCGAACGGGGAAAAGAAAAAGTAAAGACAAACCTGCAATTTTATCGATGGAAGTTGGTGACCCCGTCGTTGAGTCAGCCTCTTCTAACCATTTTTGAAGTAGTGGTTTTAATTTACACATATTCTTGAAGCTCAGTTGGAGTGCCTCGAAACGGCAGATTGTAGTTTGACTGAAGACGTTCCCGTATAATGTCCCTGCATGGAAAAGTCATTTCGTCATAAATATAGTAATAATCCATCTACCTACATACACACAACTCATCGAAAACTATTTCATCCGCACCCTTATCCTAGGTATAAGTCGAGTGATAGTATTCATACTTTGGCCTATAGCAATGGCTGTCTCCTGGTACACCCATAGCAACAGCAAGAACAACAGCAACTACCTTTTTTCCCATTTTATAAGTTTCTGCACCTTATCTTCAAGAATGACACAATGCGGTGCAATATGAACGATGAGCCCACAGTCTACACAATTATACAAGTCGGCAAAGTGAAGTATGCGTTGTATGCATTATTGTCCTGTATGCATACTCCTTGAGCAGGGCAAGTTAACGCAACTACATTGAGGAGACGATAAGCTCACCCCGAAAAAGATACGATACGCGTTGACGAAGCAATGCTATCCTATAGCTGTAGCTGTACTGCATTTGGTTGAATTCAAACCCAAAACACACCCTCTAATTTATTCAAACTTTTCCCCCCTATTCATCATATCTCATATCTTCTTACACTAATATCCTCTCCTCTTTTATGTATTTCTAGTACTCATCCCAATACTGTGCCGTGATGCCATGGAATGGAATGGAATATGGAATAGTTGATAGTTCTAGTCCAAGTGCACACATAATCTGCAGCAGTCCTCCATGCCTCCTCCATCCAACCAACGAGCAAGCTAAAGCGTGTAAATAAGTTACTATCAAATCTTGTAGTCCTAACCTCGCTCGATCTCCCTTCCACCATCGCGTCGCTATCGTACTATAATTATCCCTGGTAAGCAGTTTCCCATACGCGTACGTCTTTTCGGCTATCTCTGGTTTCGTGCAATGCGCTGCAGTCGAAGTCACACAGTGATGCTCTTCTCTTGTCTTCCTTTGCTTTCCTTTCCCTCGCCTTCCACTATGCCGTGCTCCACCAACTTTTGGCCCATCCAACAACATCCAATGCTCTTATCTGATTATCTTTCTTTTAATTCATAATTTCTTCACAGCACTAAAATTTGACTTTGTTCTCGCGTATCACTTTAAAGTCCATTAGTTTGCCAGAAGTGTGACTGTCAAAACAATTATGGCTATGAATTATGAATAATGAATTATGAATTACTTATTGAAATCTCTAACAACCTCATATGTATCAGGCAAGAGTAACTTCCACTGCGTTTCTTCTCCTTGCCTAACTCTACTTCCACCCTGGCTTTTCATGCACAAATACAAATGCACAGTTACAAATACACTGTCTACATGAGCACAAAACTCAAAAGGTATTTTACATTTCCAATTAAAATTCTGTACTAACGTCACATTCTTAAAGTACATAATATGTACAGGCACAGATGGGCCTAAGCAGGTACACTGTGTAGTGTCTTAACAGAATCGTCTACCTCAATTCCTACTCATCTTTCACTGCCTTTTAGATGTAATTATAATTGTATAGTGAAGCACATTACCTTATGCCTATAGGTACTTGTGACAACAATAATTACTGTATGATTGCCTCACGAAAACTTACCTACAAGATGAAACACCTGAAAAGAACTGAGAAAGAGCTTTCTAACTTGACTCCACTCAACGTAACTATACTTTTATTGTTTCAACTAAATATTTAACTGTGCTCATTGCTTTTTCCTTGATGTTGCTCATCTCGTGCGGAATAAAATTAAGATAAGCTACGGTGTGAACATTTTGAATTATTCTCTTTGTTACTGCAATCCATCCCATTATAATTACTCATTCCGATTTTCTTCTTGTCTTTGACTTTAACGTGCACTTGTGTGGATGGTATGGTAACTTAGAGACAACACCGTCAACATCGTCACCGTCATCTTCTTTCCAACTTCCAACGTAACGTTTTTAACCATGTGGATGAGAAGAATGCAAATTAAATTTTGAACGGAGAATAAATTCAAATGAGCAAGAATCTTTGGATGTTCTAAACCTTGAGTTATGCTGTTGTGTGCTGTACTGTGCTGTGTGCCCTCACCGAAGCTAAATTATAATCTAGTTAATCATAGAAACTGAGATCGTCACAACTCACCTAATGCAAGCCCGACGTCAGCTTGAGTAAAGCCCAATTTTATTCGTCGTTGTTTAAATTGTTTGGCAAAAGCTTCTAAATCATCGGATGTGGGAGTTTCTTCTTCCATGTCTCCACCATGATGAGAACGAACGTCCATGATACCGGAGCCTGGGGAGGAATTGTGTAGGTCACGGAGGGAGGGATGGATTTGACCTGCTCAGCATTTTTGTATACAGTCACACCATCATTATCATCACAAGTCACAGTCACAAGGTTTCCTGCCCATAATCTCATTACATCATATTATATATCATTTCATATCGTCTCTGTCTGCGGCTATATCGTGTGTTTATATTTATTTGTTCTGCAGCTCGACTCGCAATCCCACCCTTAACCAGTCACAGTCACCATAATTATTACCTATAGCTATATAAGTAGACGGATGGTGGTGTTCGCGTCTTTGCTCTTCGGTTATATTCCTCATCCTCGTATAAATGGATTTGTGTCATTTCAGTCATTTATGATTAGTCAACGGGACTTATTAGTTATTACATTCAACTCGCGTTAAGTATAGACCGACGGCCGAGCCTATTTCTGCACTCGTGCCCATGTTGTGTCTTGGTCTTCTACTATTTCACCAGTCATGCCATGCTACGATGTCGGTGCTTGCCTGTGATTGTTCAAGTAAGAATATTAACGTCCAACTTCCTTTCTAATATCCTACCCCGTGAATCTATCTACGTATCTATAATAGCTGATTTCTTAATGACATGTATGTACTTCATCCCTCACAAGGTAAGGACCTACATTCATGCATACATTTTCTACATGTTCGTTTCGTTCATGTTTGAGGACGCTCAGTCACAAACTGTTAATTTGTGGTTTCCTTTTTATTTTTCAGCTAGAATGTTAATGGAATGTTAGGCAAGCAAGTGCCTATAGATAAGTACAAAAGGTAATAATTCCTCGCTTTAATTTTCCGAACATATCTTTAGGTCCCCCGCGACGAGGCCGAGCAAAAAGGATCGTCGTCTTACGCCGTCCGTAGGGTCGCGAAGCTATACATGACTATCGTAGTCATATATTAGAGGCAGGAAAATCGAAGCAGATGTCATTATGAAGCTGGGATTGACGGGAGCGCTGGTTTACGTAGCAGTACCAGCAAAGGCAGTCTCTCCTACCCACCTATGTAACCTACCTAGGTATGTTAATACTTTGTACATTTACATCGGTATGCCATAAAAGTGTGGCGTCCAGAGCCTATTTACACTCGCACAATCCGATTCGAACGCTTGGGCACTAGAGAAAATATGATGAGAATTTCTGGCATTATTTAAGGCTTCATTCATTTTTTATCTTTTCAGCCTTTCCCTGATTCTGCGTTGTTTGTCTGATTTGCTTCCTTCCCAAGGATCTTCCTTGTACTGTTATTCCGAGTTTATCAATTTGTTTGACCAGAGCAATGAAATTTTTTAAACTGTTTAAGCTTATATTTGTATAATTAGGCAAATATATACTCTACACACATACAATACTGGCAAGACTTGGTAACAAATGAATTATGTGACGTTGAATTGTGATTGCAGAATGGACTCGTAAGGAGTAACAATATTAGTGGGGAAGGAATCAAGAATGTAAGAATGAATGACATACCCGCATTGGACATGGTTTGCCCGGTATTGTTGCCTCCCATTCCATTCATGGGATGGTAATGAGCCGGGTGATGATGGGAATGGTGCATGGGACTGCCGCCGTTTAAGTAACTATTACTTGACCAGGGCGAGTGATGACCTCCCGTCTGTTGACTGGATAAACCGACGGCACTGAGGGCGGCCGCCGTTGCAGCATGATGAGCCACATGATGATGATGAGCTACTGATTGATTACTTGACGTTGGCACATGTTGTTGACCACCAGATCCATGCTGGGACGTATGGGCTGTGTGATGATGTGGGGGTGGTAGAGGCGGGCTGGATACCTACAAGTAGTCGTTCACATTACATTAGATCATGTTGGATTTGGCGAATACAGATGTAGATGCAAATGTGGCTTAAGGTAGCTCATGTGTCGTAAGTGGTACATGAAGATGAGATGAGCCGAGGGATTCCGACACAATCAAGTAGTTAAAATATTGCACGATATTGATAAAAAGGATAAAACGGTTAGTAATTTGTAGTTGTTTATTTGCATACCTGCCAGGGATCCCAAGGTGTGTGGTGATGGTGGGACTGCATTAAGTACTTCATATCTTCGTTGTTACCGTTATTGGGACCACTATTAGCGGCTGCTGCGGCTGCGGCGGCTGCTGCTGCGGCGGCGGCTGATGCTGCTGAGCGGAAGTCCATTGGTCAACATAACCTGTTTTTTGTTTAATCTTTCTTGTATATCTCAAAGCGATTCGGTGGCAACTTAATCAAAAACTTGTACACTTCACATCCCATCATATCCATAGTCAACGATATTGCCACTTCCACCAAAACCAAAAGCAAAGTCCAAGCCAACCCAAAACCAAACCATCAAACTATGCATACTACTGTTCACAGTCGTCCACGTCCACTTCGAGCTTCTCTACAACTACAACTACATCCACAACTACAATTACAACTGCTTGCGTTATGGGAAGCAGAAAAATTAATCAAAAAAGCTTCTGCATGTCTAATTCCATCCTAATTGCATTCACTCCGTCATGCCTTCATCATCATTTTCATCATCACTTCCATCATCATGATCGTCGTCAGGTTTTTGATGTCAAAAACTTTCTTTCATCGCACACAACTCACTGCTCAGGTCTCAGCCGATTTCAAGTTCGACTTGTGCATTAAGTATGTACGCAGTTACCTACCCACAGCAAACTACAACTACATCATATGCCTCCTCCTCTGCATTTTATGTTCCCAACACAACCGGCCAACTGGATAGAGACGGGACATAACAACCAACAACCCTTTGTCTTTTTAAGTAGGTATTTTAAGTTACATTTAAGCAGAATTTAAGATGGGAATTACGAAACCCTTAAAGTACGTATGTGAGACATGTACGCAATAACAGAGGATGGATGAAAAGGCAGAGGCAATTGAAAATCCAAATCCAGATAGACTGCAAGGATTTGATGTGGGGTGCCACGATTAGTGAATGAAACATTTGGCATTTGGTGGTTGATTTATTTAGATTGTGATGTGCGATGGTGTGCTGAGGATTAAAAATATTAAAATGCAAATACTTTTTATCCGGCTAACCCATTCCTGTCTCACTGTCTATGCTCTTTTTGTACTTTGCTAGTTGTGAGTTGGAGGTAGACAGTTTCTATTTGTATTTGTGTTTGTGTGATCTTCAGCCGAGCTCTCGGAGGTACCTACTCGCCTGGCCTAGCCTAATATCGAAGCACATGGGTGTATTTGGAATCCCTATAACTATATTTAGGTATAGCACCACACCACATCATACCATGCCATGCCATGACATACCATCCCTGACTCTGACTGTGACTCTGATCTCATACAGTCTTTAATTTATGTATTTTTATTTTAATAGATACAATGATTCACTACCAATTTTTTGTATGAAAACAATTTTTCTCAAGTCAAGCGGTCCATACAAGTCTAACCACACGACTAAAGCGAAGGTTTGTAATAATAATACTGTTTCCATCTTCATACGTCATATAAGATATTTTATACACTTTATATCTGGTAGATTATGTGTTGTGCTCAGCCGTGCTGTGGTTTACTTTGCTTTTCTTCCCTTTGCTCTCCGCTTCCCTCCTCTGCTGTGACTTGTCTTTGGCTTATTACAAAAGTTTTACTCTTCCCATCTTGTCCTAATATATCTACTTTATTGGTGGAATCTAACTTCTAACTTTTCATTTTTTTAATCTGGTTAAACTTGCAACTCGCATGCTTTATTATAATAATATCTTCAGTCTTATTTATATACCTACGTGCCCAAACAGGCCATGTGCTCAAATTGCATGGTAAACTTTTAGATTACAAAGGCATACAATCCGACGCTTACGTATTTCGACTAAAGGGTACCTTAAAAAAATAAATGATAATTCTTAAAAGGTAACTAATAAAACAACTTGCGTACCGTCGCTTACGTTCATAGCTTAATTGTTAACAACAGCAATGAATTCAACCATGTAACAATGATAGGTATATACTTTGGTCGAGAATGACAAAGTTCGAGTGTAAATTTAATAGGAAAGTAATGAGTCTAAAGTCTGGGAAGGAGAAGCATGTAATTTGTATAAAAAGTGCGTTTGGTACCTTAACTCGAGTAAACCAACATTTTATTGTTTTTAGTTTTTTTTCTCTGATTCGCATCATTTTCTCTGACTGTGTGTATGTAGTACTTGTGATTGTTGTACACCAGTTCTAGTCATGAAGGTGGTGCCATAGTGCTAGTTCATAAAATCAGACAGATTCCTTATCACACTTGATTTCATACATCATACGTTATACATGCTTTGACCATTATAATACGATACGCTTCTTGTGTGACTTCTGTAAAAACACACGCGTATAATATTTTCCTAGATAATGAAAACTATTACGACTACTTTAAGTGGTATTTCGTACGCAGTCAAAGTCATGATATTATGATAACTTTTTTTGCATTGATATCAACTCTCTGCGTGCCTTTACCACACAGCACAGACTCTAGCATAACAGAACATAAGATATCAAGAGAACATATTTTATTTGTACTTACTTCGTACATATGTCTTATGCAGCTAATGCTAATAGTCACAGGTAGTTAGTTACACACTCGTTCTCGTTCCTATCCTAATACCTGTCTATCTTGTATATCGCATAATTCTACACCCTGTTCAAGACTTTTTGCTCATATCTTAAGTATTCCATATTCATGTTTAGTAAATACCTGTACATGTACTACACAACAATAATACACTGTATGCATCGACTGCAGGCAATGGTATGCTTTTGCTAACTGGTGTAATAAACCTAACTAGCTTGAGTGCTCATACATAGGTGCATCTATCTACCTGTATGTATACAAGTAGTTTGATTCTAATGTTTTTTCCCTTCCTTGCATACTGCCGACCAGAGCACCATAAAAAACAAGAAGTAATATCGCCTAGAGTGAAGCATGGAAGGGAAAGACAACCATGGAATGAGACAAAACAATGCTGGCTGTCTACGAATGTGAGTGTATGAATGTATGAATGAATTGTGAATCCTAATCTTTAGTTTGAGTCTGATCCTGATCCTGAATCGTGAAGGTAAGAATTGTTCAGTGGTCTAGCTAATTTTCATATTTACTCACTTTATAACCATGCAAAACCACAAATTCAATAAGTGTCATATTACGTTCTCCTAAAATTCACTTTGCAGACCATAGTAATAATTTAGCCATCCATCAAATATAGATGGACCAAACCAAAACCAAATGACTGTGGCAGCTTATGGCTTTGAAGGTTTACTCGAAGCTCACACTGACTTAGGAAATCGTACAGGGTAGACTGACAGCATGTGCAGTACAGATAACTGTGGCTTGTCTAGCATTGTATTGTGTGAGGTGTGAAATTACTATCGGTAATTAAATTATTCTGTCTTTATTTCATCTCTTCCAAGGCTTCACCATTTATATTTATTTCTCAACGCTACATTCCGCCACTTTTTAGAGGCGTTTATATGACTAAGGGCTATTTAGCGCACACTCTGCATATATACTCGTACATCCGTATATTGGATCTGGTGCCCGATCGGCTAACTTGTTGTTACATGGCTCTTAAGAGTAAATGGGGAAGTTTAGAATTAGAATGAGAATTTTATGGTATATGACGGATTGCTACGGTCTGACAGAGATACCAGAGAATGTGAATGAAGATATAATTAAATAGGATTTTAAATTAAATCGTATTGTACTGAAGTGAACAGTGTTTTTGTATGTATAAGAGTAGCGATGGTTATAATTAATGAAATAATTTGTACGAGCCCCCTGATGAAAAGGGAAAAAAATATTCTCAATAGAAAACTCAGGAACACTTGTTGGGGAAATGACACGCACGGTTTGCTCTTAAAAATATAGACTCATGTTCTAACTGGACGTATAGAGCAACGCTGAACAAGAACAACCCTTCGTCCCCAAATGACTACGACTAGGATGAACTTTTAATAGCAGACGCATACTCACACGCTCCAGCAGCCCTCGATCTCTCTCTCTCTCCTTCTCTCTCTCTCGTCCTCGCACACTCCGTAATGTTGACTTGATATAACTCATTCACGACATGAGAGCTTCACAATAATAAAGCACTAGATAAACCATTTTTGTTCTCCTGTCTCCTTTTAATTTTCATAAATTAACTTTATGTCAACAGCTTTTTTCGGTGAGTCGTAAAGTCAGCGTCAATACAGACACAGACAGATACACAACAGACCGACGCAAGCAGACAGTCAGATACTAGTAATTTATAGTAATATATATATGCTCCACTATATGTAATAAAGTTGTGCTTATTTTTTCCAGATCTAATTTGTAGATTTTTGTAAATTAGTTCGCCTCAAGTCACCATTTCATTTTCATGTAATGGGTAAATTTGTAATCGTTAAGCATACAAGTACGTAAGCAAGGAAGGAAGGAAGGAAGGAAGCTTGGAAAGTTGTCTGTTGTCTACTCCCTACTCTTCACCGTTTATCAGCTTACCCATCATTCAGAAAAAACTAACCCAGGACTTAATTAATTGATACTTGATTCTTCAAAGGGCAATTGCTCTATTAGTCATATTACACGATATTTGCCAACAGGAAAATCAGCTGGTTAAGATAGTCTAGATTATACTATAATCATTTTATGAAGACTAATAAAAATAAGAATAAAAGGAAAAATGCTTATTGCAATTAAACGATTGTAATTTAGTCAATTAGCATTAGCTGATTTGTTAGCCTTAAAGTGATGGGGGTACCCATGTTATTTGTTCCCTTACGTTTCGTGTGACTAATGGGACCCGTGCTTAAATTATAATGTTTGACAGCAATAAATTAGCTTACTAAAACGTAATAATGATAGTAATTATTGCCACTTATTTGTAATTCAGCACTTGTACTTGCAGTTGCAATAAACTGCATTGGTAATATTTATGCACTGCAACTGATCAAGGCACCAATGGAAGGTGGAGTGTAATGCTGTTGGAATCGAGTTCTGAGTTTTGATAAAAGTATAATGCTGGTTGACAGTTTTAAAGTGACCTGCTATAGGTTACCACAGAAAGACTAGAATGCGGCGAGAAATATTGTATGAAATAAAATTAGGCATTAAAAAAAATTGTGTTAGGAAAACAAACAATTTGTGTGTGGGGATAATATTGTTGATGATGTAGATGTTGCTGATGATGATGATCAGTATGCAGGATAAAACATTCAATTGATATGCGCATAATATAATTAATAAAACATTATGCAAATATACTTACTAAATATGCGCATTTTAAAATCTCTTATAAACTCTGCCTATCTGAGCGTATCAACATGTACATAAGTAGGTACCTACGGTGAGTTCATTTAATCGCCCACCCTCAGAGACCGCGTTTCACTTAGATTTTATGAGTTTATCCAACATTCAATATATTTAAGATTCCAAGCGAACTTTTACAAACAAAGTACAAGACAAGCCAAATGAAAACCACAACCAAAATAATAGTAACCCACAACACAAATTCATAATTTAACGTTTCAACACTCAACGTTCAGGCTAAAGGAACCAAAATAAAAATTTGACGATCAAAACCCTTTCTGACTAATTAACATTACGATTACACTTAATGACTTAAATTACAATGATTATTCGTAACTGATATTTTGACGTACCTTTTAAATTTAATTAATCTTGTCCCGGCTCAGCTTATCACTAGAAACTCACTTTTGTTTTAATTTTGTACACTAGCGAGTTAATAAAGTTGGTAGGTAGTATTTCGAATACAATAATAGTAATGTACGACTCGGTTTCAAGAATCAGAATTGACGGATAAGCTTGTCGTATTTCAAATCAACGATCAAAGATTTGGATTTCAGTCACTATTTTCTTATGAGTTTCAGTGTACAATCAGTAATGCAATTACCTGTAATTTTCTGTTGGTTGGAACAGTCGTGGAACAAGTGCTTAATTACATAGAATTCAGTTTCTCTCGGTTAGTTAGTCTTGTCCAATCTGTGGTGGATGTGTACTTGTAAATTTCAGCAGTTTATACTATACTCTTCTATAGTTTTTACGTTTACTTTTTGGATTCTTTGGTAACTTTGTAACGTAAGCAGAACGTTTAGTGTTCATTAAGCTCGTAGCAATAAATTGCATAGACTGCAATTCCAAGTCGACTGGGAAATCGAAATATTTACTCGATAATAAATTATGATAAATATCTGTCTAAATTACACGCGAGACAATCGAATCAAACCAATCAATTCTCCTCTTCGTCGTACTGACTTCTCCAATTCAGTTCCGTCTCCCCTTCCGATGACAATAGTTCAACGACAGTTTCATCAAGTGACAAAGTACTTGTTAGTTTGAAAACGTTGAACGTGTGAACGTGGGTTTTTCAAAATTTCAGTAGGAATGTTATATACAAGTTCACTTCTTTCTTTCCAGATTTCTTAACATTGTATGACTCTTGTTGCGGTGCATAGTATCTAATATGACAAAATGATTAAAATAATTCAAGTGTGCTCGCGAACCACGTAGAACGTGAATACGTATTGCTGTTCGGTGTTACGTATTAAATGATTGGAAGGGGTAATAATAATTAGTTCTTGTTGTGCTGGTAATCGCGGATGAATGTTGAAGGATGACGGCTTTGAAATGAATGAATAAAAAAGTACTGGAATTGACGAATTATGTGGATGATGTATGGAGGAATTTGGAGGAATGAATTGGAATGGGAGTAAGATGTAGTTTGGTTGGAACGGTTTAAGGTAAGGAAAAATATGATGATATTATTGTATTATTCACTGGCGATAGTTCCACATTGGACAAGACACTATACTGAACTGAGGTGAACATGAGCTTGGTCAGACTTTTCCTCTTGGAAGTTGCAAGTATTCGTATGTGATGAGATGTTGGTTTGGTTGGCTGGTGGTTGGGGTCCTCATCCAAACTCTTGCCGTACGTTCCTGGCTTGGCTTTGGTTTGGTTCGTGTGCTGGCTTCGCTCGTTGCTTTGCTCCTTCTGGCTCTTCCAATTTTTTCCCACTCTCTGTACTCAACTCCCTAAAGCGAAGACGAGGGAAGGGAAGCGAGGCAAAGGCAGAGCCAAAGGAGAAGGATGCTCGGAGAAGGTAGAGTGGAGGAAGGGATGGCAGATGAGGATGCAGCGAGTAGGAGCGGCGAGGAGAGGCGAGGAGAGGATTCGAGTGGGAATAGGAAGGCCAGTGCGATGTGCGGATAGGATTTGAACAGTGAATGCATCTTTTCCCAACAGCCGCCCGAAATGCGCCATTCACCCTCCCACAATCAGTGGAGTCAAGAATTCCTCATTGGCTCCAAATGCCCAGTCCTCCTCCTCCTGGCCAAATCTACACAACCGCCCCTCCAACACTATAAGCTTATTACCACAGATGAGGAGTAGCTCACGCTCCTCGCCTCGACTCCTCTCCCCCAGCCTTAACACAACCTTCCACTCCTTTTCTCTCCGTCCTTCCTCCGAACCCAAACTCAAGCCTTTGCCTCTGCCTTTCCCTACCCACCTTCACACGCACACACCTCACATACTTACATACGTCCATACATCCTTTAACAACACACTCCACATCTACAATTCCAACACACGGACAAAACCAATCCTGGGCAATGCTAGCGAACCATTCCAACCAGCTTGCTAAAGCTCGCCGTCTTCTCACTCTTCGAGTCTTTCCTCGAGTCTTGCACCTACTCTCTATAACGTAGTTTGGGCAAATGTCTTGCTTTTGCATTCGCTTTACCTTTGACTCTGTATGAAGCACGAATGCTCAAGCAAAGAACAGACCAAGTGAGATTCTTTGGCTTCATATCCCATCCTTTGGCATCCGCTCGTCTCATCACAATCCTTTGGCTTTCATTTTGACTTGGCTTGGCTTGGCTTGGCTGGCACCCACTCTCCTGGCTTGGCATTACTTTGTATATTATGTCTGTAGTCTCTAGAGTATTTTATCGGCTCATTATTAATCCAATGTTTGTGTTAATTCTTTCTAAATGTATTCTATTGTGAAGGGAATCATTTGATAGGCATAAGTGCGTAAAGAAATATTGGGCCAGCTCTTCTTTTACTTTGGAGGATTCTCACGTTCCACATTTAACATTGAAGAATGTCCAGTACGTACTGGGAGCGCTCAGGTACATTGCTATAGTTAATCTGTTCCTTTGGAGGGGCATTTTGAGATGTGTCAACTTTTACTGGAGTTGCTTTCTTCACTTCCCTTTTCACGCTTGTAGAAATAGTTTTGAGAGGTATTCTTCATTCTCGCGTAGTAGGTTGTGTTCTAAGTAAGCTGCGGGATTTTATACCAGGAGTGCAAGATATTAAGGATTTCCTTCCGAAGGTAACTGTCATTATCACATGTTGTATTCCAGATTGGGAAAATTTACTTTTGGTTAAATAGGAAATATAATGATGGAATGTGAAATTTATATTGTATGTTCAGAACCTTCTCAAATCTGGTCAGCAACAAATAAAGGGGAAAATAAGTTCAAGGAGTGAAACTAAGAAAAGTGGAAGATAGAAAGACTGGAGGCATGACGGGTTGAATGAATGTTATGTAAAGGCACATAACATAAGTCACTACAGATAGTAACCAGTACAATTTCTAACTGATAATTATAGTAGTACTTAGGTGCATTTAAGCTCTATTATAATGGCAATGTGGATGAGTACCTTCACTCATAAGGTACACATATAGTCAATATTAGCTATACGCACTTTCATATTCCTATAGATAATCTTTTTTGAGTTTCAGTGTTAGAAACATTGTACAAGAGAACATGATGAGGTCAGCTCAGTCATTCCGTGCAAAGTGCCAACTCTCATAAAATCTAATTATTATGATGGTAAATTTAAGGGTATCCACAATATGATTGTCCATAGTTCATGCTAACCTCTGTAATATTCAGTAATAACGGAAGTTATCATTGAGACAGACTGAGACGGGACAGCAATATTGTAACATTTAGTATGTATTCCATATCCACATCTTTCTATTTTCTCAAACTAGACCCAGCCTCAAACTCTTCCAGAAATAAAGGAAAATAAAAACTACAGGGGAAAAATGTGCACGGAAATTATAGTTTTTTTATTCTCTTGTACAATACACTAATACGTACAAAGTCACAGGCTGAAATGTTGAAAAGTTGGAAACAGATATTTTAACGGAAGATGTTCCAACGTGTTGTTGGAGTGGGAACAAAACTGGGCTAATTTAAATCAGTCTGCATATCTGTGTTGCTTATCATTAGCGCTGCCTTGCCTTGCCTTACCAGTCCATTTCCGTTTACTAGCCATCCATTCAAACTCTATTGAACTACTAACATGTAGCATAGTAGTAGTGAAGATCAAAATAAGATGTAAAATCGATTGCATCGCAAAGTGCAATAACATTGTAGTTTGTAACCACTGAATAAATACTACGGAATAGAATTGCTGTTTTTCATATTGTAATACCTAATTTAGTTTTAACTTATGCATTTAAACTTGTTCCTTCGAATATCAAGCGGGAAAAGTGTGATGGTATAATTACAGATTAGCTATACAAAAGTGGAACACCTTCAAAAATTCTTTTCAAAATAGTTAAAATCATACTGAAATGTTTGAGTACGGTTATACGCTTATCTCTTCGGGAGAGAGAAAGACAACTTTATTAAACAAAATAAACTTGACACTGTCCTCCAACGAGGGTAGCCTAAATAGACTCAGTATACGTTACAAAATCTTGTTAGATTACATTTAGGGTTATAATGATAATCAC
>JAAXYX010000104.1:0-69038 GCA_036851915.1 Ptenothrix huangshanensis | reverse complement strand
CCCATAGAAACAGGTTGGAGAATGTTTGCGAATCTCAAATCCGTTTGTTTGGAAAATAGTGCAAAATGCGAAGATAAAAAGCGAAGAGAATGCGAAGAGCGTGGCAGGGTGGAGACCTACTGTATTCTTATTCTTAGACAAAAATTTTGCGATGGGTCAATGGCGTACGTCTGCTTATATTTTATACTCCATGCAGCGACTTTGACATGGATAGCTTACACTTAATGACAATTCATAGTTCTAATCAGCATTTTAAATATATCACAGGTATTTAAAGAAAAAACAAACAAACTACTGACACATAAATAACAATAACCAGCAGCTGGAATCTATAACCCCCCTTCCTCAACATTAGAAAACTAAGCAAAAGGGAATTCGAATTTCCAGCATTATTTTCCATATAATTATGGTAAGAATAAAAAGAGGTCCCAAAACCCTTGCCAAGATCTCAGAGTATATGAATATAATAACTGGATACGAACATAGAGTAAAAGGCATTGACTTAATTAATGCGACATGAAAATCTTACCTTCGCGATTTCTCCTCTGATGATGATATTGAGACCTCCCCATCCAAGGGCGACGGTCATCCCCATCAGAACAGCCCCGCTGAAGATCATTCCTTTAGGAAAACGCTCCATCTTCTTTTACTGCCTTCACTGATTTTGTTTAAAAAAACTTGTATGAAAACTCACTTTCTTTAGAATTTACGATTACCGAAATATAAGGGGCAATAGGATTTTCCACAAATGCAAGCAACGTAGGTCCCTACCTATTCAAATTTCAGACGATTCTGGAAAATAAGAAAATTCTATGGTGAAATGCGATGCAGTATGGTCCAATTTGAAGTAGAACGCAATATAACCCACAGGTCAAATCAACAGTGACGTATGTATGCAGTCAAAGGCAACTTACCGAATGACTAGTGTGCAAAAAGGATGGTGAATTTTCTGTAGGCCAATTGTGGCATTTAATTTTTCGGTAAAGTACGGAGAGAACAGAGCAGATACTCGTCCCTCTTTAAAAATTCATGACTTATGACGATTGTAATTAAGGTACATGGAAGGGGTTTGCCAACATCGGGATAAACGAAACCAGTACATTCAGCACACAAAGCTGTTAAACGGCAAAACTTACCTACCTCGGTGAATTGGGAATAAGAGGCAAGTGTGGATAGACCATGGAAATGGAATTCGGGTATTTAGCAACGGGTAAGGGGCTTCGAAAGTCCGTGGGTTAGGCATCGCTTATAGGCGTACCGACATGGTATCATATGTATGTATGTAATAAAACCTATATGTACATATATAATTAACAGTCTGCAACTCTTCTCTATTCTTGAATCAAATAAACTCCCACCGAAGTCAAAGCTTCTTCGGTCTTTGAGAACTAGCCTTGGTCATTGGCTGTGTAAGGCAATAAAGTCCACCCATTATCAATATAATACGCAACACATAGATATATAAATCTAAAATAAAATTTAAGTCGATATTAGTATTCCTTTGCATCTTGTCCACGTCCGTAAACTCTTAAAGGGTACCAACCTACACAGGCGTATGGCGTATGTACCTGAATGAATTTCTAGCTAGAGTAATGTAATTATTTTATTGAATTTCAGTAGACAATCGACAAAATATTATTTAGATATGCAACATACCTACCTATCGACAACGGGTCTAGTGCTCATCACAAAGGAACAATGCTTGGCAACTACCCCGAGTAATGAAATAAATGCTCTCATCACATCAACTACCCCATTTTGATATCAAGAAGCTTAATATGCAAGTAGGAAAAGAAATTGAAACTGATTCCCAATACACACATTATCTGATTGAGTCTGCACCGGTATTATTTGCTGTGCCGTGGTACGATGCGTTTTCGGACTTCATGCATTTTAAGGTCCAAAAAGCGATTTTTGGCCAACATTTTGGGAATCTGCCCCACTGTGCGTGGTAATCTAGATTGTTTTCAAGAACAGAAACACTATTACTGGAATTATCCCGGGACGTAATTACATATATATAGTTGCTGTAATCAGCTTTTGTCCACTTTATTGAACAAGACATAGTAGGACAAATACAGCTGCAAATAAAGAAAAGGGTATACCGTCATTGTCATCATCCTAGAAAATAAAATAGTGGATCATCGTCATCTCGAGCACGAACCAGGTGGAATTGAGGGTTGTGCATCTATATCTGATATCGAGCTCTTCTAAATAACGAGCACATATATTTGAGTGCTCTAGTGATTAATAAAAACGTCATCCCCTTTAACACGTATAGCATGCAGTATATTATTTTGAACATTATCTTAGCTCTCATAGCAAAGGATTGTATAATTTATACTGCTGTTGAATTAGCCAGTGAAAGTTTCATTCAGAAAGGATGCCAATTTATAGAATCATTTTTAAAACCATGGTGTAAGCTTCCAGGAGTGATAATGACCACACTGGCTCATAATGTGTTTATAAAATAAACGTCCAGACTCGAGATATCGATCATCTGTAAGGAAGACAGGTAAAGGATCTTCGACTTCTCATCACTTATCAATACAACACTATTATTAGGTTTCTAATTATAAGAGTGCAACACCAAACTTAGCACATACACATTAAGTATTTCGAATTAAAATTTTATAAATGTGTGTCCCTCGATCGAAATTGTCATAAACATTTAATATAAAGAATATAATGAAGATGCTCTTTTTCAGTTAAATTCAACTTTATTGATCATTCAGTTCGCTTGTACTCAGCTATATATTTTGATAGGGTGATTGGTTTAAAAGTGAATTAAAACTAAATGATCATTTCTTGTCTCTCAATGAAGCTGGCATTGATGGCGGAGGAGGGTAAGGAAGATGGAATGCAACTTTGAAGGCATCATAAATAAACCACTGCAAAGCTGTTAGCGTTCCAATCATGATAATTCGAGGACCTAATCCTTTCCAAAGGCCAGCCATTCCGATCTTCTTATAAATGTCTCCTACAGTTGCTCCTTTGTCCTGACTTAATTTTGAGACTAAAGTATCCGCTGGGTGAGACACAATTGCACAGAAAACGCCTGCGATGTAGCCAGCAGCAAACGTAACCATCAATTGCTCACTTTTAGTAACTTGGTCTCGGGGCTTGAGCACAACGTGTCTGGAAATAGATTATGGCCAGTATTCATTATCCAACTAACACTATGCTTTTTTGTTATTAGTTTAGTTATTGAAGTACAATTCGGTAATTTGGAAATAAATAAATTAACGGTACATACTTATAAAGTAGTTCTACAGTTTTTTCAAACGAGGAAAATTTCATCATTGTGTAAGGAATTTGACGCCCCCAAAGAGGAACCAAGCATTTGAAAAAACCTCCAATGCCTTCGGACTTCATGATCAGTGGCCAACCTTCACGGAGGGTACCCACAAAGCCTGGTTGTGTTTGAATTCGTACCTGAGAAAAAACGAACGTCACAATATCCAATTTAACTTGTTTCTCAATTTTTTAAATTTAACACTTAATTCATAACATGACATATAACGTATATACCTAAGTATGAAAATACAACAAATACCTACTTTAACAGTCTCCATCGGAGCTAAAGCAATGTCAGCGAAAAATTCAGCAGAAGCCGACGCAGCAAGATAGACAGCAGTACGATAAAGGTATGTTTTTTCTTCGCCTATTATGTCAGCGTACAGAACTTTGAAGTATTCGTATAGCCCGAACTTGAATAGCCCCTGTAGTGTCCACAGATAATGTTTATGCACTTCTTTCGTCCAAATTCTTATATTCAACATTTAACAATACTTATTGTTATTTTGATAGTTGCAAAAATAATGAAAGTAATTCTAATCACCTGCATTGAGTAGCCAAAAAAGGTTGGTGCCCACCCTCGTACCATACCTTTCATCCCAGACTCTTGCAACGATACCTATATATGAAAGTTCAAACAGATCTAAATAAAACAAGCCTTGAAGATCGAGCGCATTGAACAGAATATATTCCCACTTACATTAATCAGTCCTATATAATTACTGGTGAGTGGTTTGCTTACCCCAAAACCTTTAATAAGACCAGGATATTTGACGGAATCAACCTGCATCCTGCACTTTACTAGATCCAAAGGGACAATGGCCGTATGTGTTACCCCGCAAGATATGGCACCACCAAGACAACAATAAGCAAAGTACTGCGGAGATCCGAACCGAATGTCACCTTAATTAATAGTAATGACGGTTTATCGTCAACATAATAATAATAATACACATGCAAAAAATCATTTACACAGGAGTATTAGCTGTACAGTTTGGCAGCAGGGTTAATTATACTTCTAAATGTTCTAAATCTTTTTGTGATTTTGATTTGTCAATTAATTTGCTCAAGCTTCGACTCCAACTGGGCTACCCTGTCCAAGAATGATTTCATTTTCAGAAATTCAAGAACTGAATGATATCTATTAAATTTTAAATGTTTCTACAGCTTATACTCAAACATCGTTTTTCAATCTTCACTATATATAGTCATTTCTTCTGGTAATTCGTGAGACTAAAACCCCCAAACGGGAGTTGCATTTTCGATTTTGCGAGTGTTTTATAGACACGGAGGAGTTCATTTTGAGAGCAACCAAAGTAAATACAAGTGTATAAACAAGTAGTGTTAAAACACAAATTTACTAGCTATTATACGTATAGCTTGTTATTCCATTATTGCTACAAGTGTAAGTGCTTACATGGTTTTAATTTGGCTCCTTTTAACGTATAAAAGAAGTAATCACAAAAATGTAAGAGTACCTGGACCTGAGGCCGCTGCTGCAAATTGGATACTTCGACCCGTAACTAAATTTTTAGCTCGGTTAGAATCTGACTGAACAGGAAAATCCGGTGCTTTGGATTCGCATGATGCAGAAGCGAAGGGTCCTTTAAACGGATTGAATTTAAATATTTGAAGGGCATGTTCCATTCTAATAACTAGGTCGTTGACGTCAACGTCAACTTGGTTCACGTAACCTGTAAAAAAATCAGGCTTATTAACCGGTAAACTACGAGGAAGCACGATGGTGTAAATAGTGTCAATGCAATATAATATGAAATACATAAGAAAATGAATAAAAAGAAACCACGTATGACTATGAATATCTATAAGGTTAAAAGGAAGCCCGGAATTAAGTTTGCGCATACTGACTGCAAAGGTGATAAAATAAAAAAGAAATAAAACTCGGAAGCTGCTTTCTCCAACTTACTTGTAATTGATGAATTTCGTCACCGTCACTTTCAAATATCAGTACCCAGTACTTAAATAAACAGTAAACTTTTTTATGCAACTTCTACTAATAACAAGATTTACAGAATTTACAGAATATTGCAGATACGCGAGAAAAGGCTGTGGGAGAAAACGTGCCTCAAAGGCAACTCAAACGATGCATGGCTTTCAGCTTTCATACTGTACCCGTCGATCGTGGTGTGGTGATGCGGCCGCCTACAATGCTTTTCTCAGTAGCGGGAGTTTTATTGTTGCGGTTGCGAAGTTGTAATTTTTTAAACGTAATGAAATGATATGATGCTTCAAAATCAAAATGACGCAATCTTTCGGCCCCGCTGGACCACTACGCATGCCTTATTCATGTCACTCTGTATTCATAATTGCGTCACCTGCTCGAAGCTACGCTATATTATAGATTATGGAATTATTAAAATTTTTATTATTATTTGTTGTCATTACAGGTGTTAATGTAGGCATGTAGGCAATTAATTATTAGAGTGTTTATGTATACATATGTACATAATTGTATATATAATATGATTAAACGTTTTGCATTTAAATAAGCTGACGAAAGTTTACAATTAATATTAAAAGTACCAAAGTATTTGAGGTTACTGCTGTTATTATTATCATGTGGTCACTAGTTTTTTAATAAAGCAACCCACTATTTAACACTAGTCTATAAGTCGACAAATAGGGAAAAAAGACAAAGAACTACGAAAGGCATTAATAGCGTTTGAATCTTTAAGCTAATTTTAGCAGTTTAGGGCAAACATATTTTAACTTTTATTCAGTGTAGGTGCATACTTTTTTTATTTAGATACTTACATATTTACATACTTCATAACTGTCATTTTATTTGTAAAAGAAATAAGAATAATAATATTTAATAATGAAATTATGTACCTAAATATGTAATAAATAGGTGAAGAAGGTCAATTATCATTATTTATCAACACCAATATCAATAACGCTTTTATATTTCTAGCTTATTGTATTTAATTAAATACTCTATGTTTAACATCGACTTTTTCACAAAATACTAATAAATGCTAATTTTTATAATAGATTTTCTCTCACTGAAAATTTAATATCAGGATTGCTTTCCCTTTCGCTCATATAAATAACAGGATATTTTTGCCTACAATTGAAGTATGTATGTGGTAGATACATACATATGTATATTATAATAATATGAAATGTAGCCATACTAATATTGCATAATAATGACTGATTACTGTTTTGAGTACGATGATACGGAAATAGATGTTCTGATTGCAGGCTGTTTAATTAATTACCTACTTCAATTTTCTAGACATATGTGAATGCTCATGCTCATGTTAAATTAAAATAGTACCAGTGAATATATAAACTTCCGCAATGTCACTTACAACTACGCTGACAACGTCCATACATATATTATATCCATATAATATACCATACGTAATTGTAAGAGATATTTCGGAAGTTCAAAACTCTTACTAATGGTAATTTTCAGTGTTCACAATTACCCGTACCCGTACCTACGTTGCCTTTAAGATAATATTGAATTTTGTATTTAAGATGAAGTGTGGTTATTTCAAGTTGTAATTATATTGCGGTTGTAATGAGAATGACACCTAGACTCGAAATATGAACGCGACTTATTTTAAGGTATAATTCTATGTTTATAGAATAGTTGGGACTTTGGGATATAAAACTGTTTACGATTCTAATATCCCCTATCATAATTTCTGAATTGTTTTTGTACTTCAAATCACACCATATTTTTTTGTTTTCCAGGTTGTATTTGTATGAGTGTGTTTTTGTTTTTGCTGCTGTTCCAAAATATATGTCTGCCCTGTACCAATTTTGTTTTTTGAATAACATAATTTATGACAAGAAAATTGAAGGGTAGAGGGGCACCATGAAACAATTTTATAACACTGATAACTAATTATAGGTCCCATTCATATTATCAGCACCACCACCAGCTACAATTACAATTTTCCCCAGGTATTTTATGATAGCATATACATACTACGTAATACATACTGTATCATCCATGTACACACATACATACTTCATGCTAATATGGGACTGGGACTACACGAAATTAATAAAATCGTAAATAATGTCGTGTAAGAGTACATAGTCTCAATACTATCGTGTCAATTTATATTCGTATCAAGTATACGAATGTAGGTATTTATAGTATCACCTTTATGGCTTATGGATCCTAAATAGTATTACTATACAAGAAGTGAAACTTAATTAATTACATTAATCCTAGATTAAAAATGTTTTCTGATGTACACCGAGTCGCGAGGCTATTACAGTTGTGTAACAGTGACTGTTAAATTTTTTCTCTCGTAATAAAATACTACTAATAGATTTATTGCAGACGTGTTTTGCTCATGTGGTAGAAGACTCCGTAATTAGGGTAGTAGGGACGGTAGTTGTAGTTGTTGATGTTGTGGTGGTGCTTGGTATACACGCCGTGGGTGATAATATAAAGACGGTTTTGCATAAAGAGTAATTCAAAGAAATGCAAAGGCATTGCAAGCAGAAATTCGAAACGGTAGTAGGAGGAGGTGTCCAAATCGTTCCTTGCGTACATGACGCGGCGAGAACTAAGGTTATTTATGAGAAAGAACACGTGGGCGATAATTAGGATATGTTTGTATGTCGCCAAGTATTTATTAAACACGATTTACTTTTTTAATTATGAACAGGTACTACCAAATGATATACATATTTAATTGAAAGTTATCACCGCCAACTAAGACATGATCTACAGCTTCAACGAATATAATCGTGTATTTCGTTGATTTGACTGATTGCTACAGAGTCTAGACGTTATAATTGTACCACCAGTTCCCATTAGTTCTTACACAAGATTACATTTTACTTCACTCTCATTTACCTTTCAGTAGAAGTCCCGTTCCAGAATCCAAACAAAGCACGTGTACCAATATAATCAGAGACAAAAAACTTCTGGATCTTGATCCTGAATTTGAATTGACTGCCATTGTGTCAGCCGCAGTATGTGCAAACCAAAAATCACTTAACCGTTTATGAAAAGTAGAAAATATGAGGCACTTCTAAGTATTTCCTTTATGAAATTAAATTACTTCAGTTTAATATTGAACAACAGCTACTCGTACATCATATCTGAACAACTCCTGAGAGCACTGTGATTTGGTGTGTAATTATTATTTACTTCTTATAATGCCATCGTGAAGTTGTCAAATAAAGACTAGTGCCAGTGTAAAGCAAATTGGTCATTTTGCTTACATGGGTAGAACAAATCCATCACAAGCATTATCATTTACTTCGATAGAAGCACGAACTACTTTAAATAAATTGCAGAATTATATGTTAGTACATATCATACCTATTATTAGTATTATGCAATTATTATGCAACAATAAGGGCATGAAAATGGAAATCGTTCTAATTTATTAGATCAGAATGGGAGAGATGCAATGATTGGGTGCAATATATAATTTTAGTCAATCATTTTGTCACTTGTTGCACTTTTCCGGAAGAAAATATACATAAACTGGTTGTGTTTATTGACTATTGTCCTCGTATACTATTTAGTGCAATATAATACTCCAGAATAACAGTTATATGAAAAAATCTAAAAAGAGACGGAAGTGAAATTTGCATAATTACGGTTAGGTGCAGACTATGAAAATAAAAAAGGATATTCCTATCGGAAGTCCTTGTCAACACAATCCACTCCGTTACAAAGCAAACCATTGACCATAGTATGAAGCTACCACCTCAATAGTTTGGTGGCTATCGAAAAACCACTGTGTGATGTACATAACATCACTCCTGGTTTAATTATGTAAACAAAGATTGCGTGTTCTATGTATCAAACTACAACCTCATATATTCATGTTTTACAACTATTAAAGAATGACAAAGAATTTGCAGTTTGTCTACCTATTATGATTATAAATTGCATTTATTCATAATAACATTTCAAACATGTGTAGGTGTAAGATCCAAATCCATATACAAAACGGCGAAAATTATCTGCAATAATTGTAACAAAACTAGAGGTAGTAAATACCTAAAGGCTACACAACATTTTGAGGGATGCAAAATAAAATTAATTCAGCAACTTAGTTCAAAAGGATAATCAAACAAATGAAAATAATGTTATTACTAAGTGTATGCTTCGTTCACTTTTATTTCATTGTAGAATTTCTCTGTAACAGGCAACTGAACATACTCCTAACCCCTTAAATTAACTTTTAAGAGGGAAAGGGCCATGTCTGGATTTGCGTAATTTCCACAAGGCACCCAGGTAGATATACATTAACTAGTCATTCCTCAAGAACAATAGACACTCATGTAAAAAAAATTCTAGTGATAGTTTTTACAAATTTTATTACATTATACTTCCAGTGGCGGGCCTTTATACTCGATTCTTCGAAAAACTTTAATAAATTTGTCACCATTATTTCGCGAGACTTTTTTCCCCTCTTCTGTACTATCTAACACAGCTTTAGCTACTGGATCCGATTCCTGCATACAAAGGCAAACATTAAGATATTATTTTTTCGTTCACATAATTCGTCAAGGTAATCGCAAACATAATAAGGGGAAAGATGTCTATAGTGACGCACCATTTCAGTTTGACTGATTTCTTCGAAAAGTGGATGCTCATTAAAATGTTTGACCATCCAGTCGTGGAGGTCCTTTACATCGGTGACAGTGTATACTTTGGCCTGCAAAAAAATTCACCACACTAATGTGAGCAGATACGTTCCTTTTATGCTGTCAAAAATAACATATTATCTGCATACTCATATTGAATATTGGGCAAACGAGCACCTACATTTACTGCAAGAACATATGCATACTCCGATAGTAAAGTGTCGTTAATGATGCGCCACTTATACTTGGCCTTCTTAAAATGGGGGTCGGGGTAAAGAAAAAACATTTTTTCAATCTGAAAGATAATTAGATATTCTTTATTACTTGTTTATTGCATTTTTTTAAATATTTACGCAATTTCATTGCATAAATAACTTATCATGCTATTTTACCATACCTGGCCCGCACGAAAGTAATTTGGCAGGTATTTCATGGCATTCGTCCGAAGAACTGAGATGTTTTGATAGGATCCAGGATGCATTTCTCTCAAGGCTTCAATTCGATGGTGCACAAACATCTCAACTTTGACTCTAATCTCTAACCCTAGCATTAGCTTCTCAGGATACATGCTGCTCAACTCAACTGAAACATTCATATGTTACAATCACACCACGTGCTTGACATGACATGTTACTTAAAAACATATTCATATTATAACTCAAAAATAATTACTTAGGAACTTACCGAGTAAGCCGCCATAACCACAGCCAATATCTAAGAATTCGACTCTTCCACCACCTTCTAATCTCGATGCGGGATACAAGGTGGACCAATCCATATCGTCAGGAGTTGTAGGGCTAAACGGTACATAAAATATAAATCAGTTTATTAAATAAAATACTAAGTAATAAAATAAGTTAATATGCAATATGTATTTAAGCACACAAGTAGACGAACACTATCTGAGCAAAATTTCTAAACACTACGAAATATACCCCAATTACAAATTGCATGAAACAAATAAATGACTTACTAATCAAATACATGGTCACAAATAGGGTTCGAGTGAGCCCTTTGGCGAAAGTATTTCTTTTGAGGGAGCTTCCCGGATTCTTTTTGGGGAATTATTTCAGTTGAGGTTTGACGTTCCTCTTGTGTTACGTCGCACATTTTAACAATTTTGGTAAAAGCAAACTACACAAGTTGAATGGAGTACTATTAATCACGTACCATCAACTATACTACTATTACTAACTTAACTAGTACCGTGTGTGTGTGATCCAGTGATAAAATTTTCGCTTACCACAGACAAAACATTATTATTCCGTAATATTATCAATTGCAAAACAAAATAATGAAATTATTATGTTGACGATAAAACGCAATAATAAATCAGTAAATGCTCACAAAGTTATAAAATTCCTTCTTGTGCACAAATTGTAATTGCTAAAACTAATTTAATACCATATTTACTTACATACTAACACATTTGTTCAAGGTAAAAGGAAAGGTAGTGAACAACATGTGCCGTCTTTCAAGTTTCCCTCGCTTGGTCCTGAATTTATTAACGTTAGACTGTTAGACATAGAAGAAGTTTGGCTTTAACTTAACGCTGTCAGTTCTTGCATGCCCTGGCCCGGGGTTCCGTAAAAGCCGTCGTGCCCTAAATACTTAGCACTGTTAATGTTAACACTCGTGCTTTGATTTTAATTACCGTATTCTCTGCAGTAATAAATTGTAAATGCGACCAGGGAGGCATACAATAAGAGGGAAGGATACGTTATTAGGATGGTATATATACACATATTAGTAGGTGATAATGATAATGATGTGATAAGTGATAGTGATAATGAAGCCAGAGAGGGGGGGGATACACTATAACGGGAGGGTACATTAATAAATGGGCATACTATTACAGAAAATACGGTATTTTATAGATTTCAGTATTTATTTATGACATGGGAATAATGAGGTACAGTAAATTATGAATATATGAAATGCAAGGCAACCAAAATGATCGTTTTGGATAAAGTAATTTGAATTTTGTAGCTTGGATTTGGAGTAAAGAAGAACAAGTGAAAAACTGCTTCTTATTTCTTACTGATTCGTATGTACATTACCAGATTCCAGGGCCCTTTCCCACCTGAGTTAACGGCAGAGTAATAAATAACGCCACTGTGGTCAAAAATATCATAAATATTATTAGATGATGTTGACAGGATTCAGCAAATAAAATTCGAAAATAAATTTTCCAATAATGAAGATCCTTATGAAATGGACATATTTATGTACACAAAAAGGAACATCTCTATTATAGCATCGCCTGCTTGGCTAGATTTTGTAGTAATTTTGTGGTTGAAAGGAATCCCAACCTCGACTCCATATCAAGATTTATATCCATAAATAAGATGTTTTGGTTCAAGCAGTTCCATGTTCCATCACCCTCATTTGTAATAGCATCGAACACGGTTTCAAGTTAAATGCCATCCATGTATAAAAGCACTCGAACTCTTGGTAGTCTCAGCAGTTTTGGAATACCCCTTCTTGAAGTAACTTCTAAATTCAAATGGTAGTATTAATTCTACCAAGTTATTCTCTTGAAAAGTGAAAAAATCAAATGGAGATAAGATGTGTGGTATCAAACGTAGTGGTTGTAGCATCGACTATTCTGCTTTTTACAGTGATTGCCCATCCATATTCGGTTCGTAATTAATTTTTAGTTTGATATTGTTGTGTATTAACTTTACCACTAAAATCCCATCCGAAATTCGGATGAGTACTTTAACTTTAATAATTGTTACTTATTAAAATAGGAATACTTAATTTATGTTGGTTTTTGTATTGCAGGATAATGTCACTCAATTCAATGAACTTGTTTCTATTGGGCAAAGACAAGGGCGGTGGGGAATATTCTGGACTTACGAGCCCGTTTGTACACTTGCCTGCAGAAAAAACGGGAAATTTTCGGGAAGGATGTTTGGGGGCGTGTGTAGATGTTATTGTCCAAGGGTATGTACACTACGTTAATTTTTTTAAGTTTTTGCATCCTACAGTACTATGTAGTGATTCTTGCCGAAGTTCCGCTATAATTACAATGTATCCTTATTATTTCAAATTGTAGTTAAGTTTCTTAATATTTATAGGTTGAAACTGCCCCGTGCCAAGGACTTTACCCCTCGTGTGACAGACTATGTCGTCAATACAACTATCACCTCGGAGGGGACTGCACCGACGACACGACGTGTTATTGCTTCTGCACTGTTAGGCAAAGACAATCGCCGAATGGAACAGTTGCGTCCACAACCTTGGCACCGTGTGCTACCTCAGTGTCGCCTCAAGCACCAGCACCGCCAGCAGAAGCTCCAGCTCCAGTTGTCCCGTCTCCGGGATCTCTTGGTTTGCAGGGAGGTTAGGCTACTCGTCACGATGTGGTGTCTTAGAGGTACATACCTGATTCAGTTATTCGGCTAATTTGTTGCTATTTACTTTTAACCTCATGATTTCATTCTAGTTTTAATAAAATACCAATTTGTATATATAACATTTTGACATCGAGTATCTATCTACATTATTGCACCTATTTAACCATTTCCCTCTCACTTACGATATTTATTGTGTATTTGGAGACAAAATGAAAATGACAAAATAAATAAGGAGCTATAGGTATAATACATATGCGGATAATTATACAGTAAGCGTGCCTACGCTTACGTTACAAAACGTCGACGAGACACTAGACTGGTAATAACGGCATTGCGTGACTTCAACAAACGGACTGATTTCCAATTATGTTTATATTGGGATAAAAAACCAAGGATACATTTATTTCAGATTTTAAATGTTTAGTAAATTTGACATCGACTCTAACTAAACTAGAAAGCGGACAGAATCGAAGACCGTATTTCGTAGTTGTCGTAAACGGTGTATGGTATAACGAAAGGATCATAATTCATTTTAGGGAAAACACGTTTATACAGCGGCATGAGGATGGTATCTTGAGACTTGATTGGACCGTCAAAGATGCACTTCATACGACCATGGGTGCCTGAAAGTTCAAAGCCAAGAATATTAAAGCTGCTTATGTAAGCTTTTAACGTCGATGTTCAGAGTAAAACAACATAATTAGGTTATATGAAAAACAAAAAATACCCAAAGGCTCCGTAATGTGACCCCGTTGTCCGTAGCGGGTTCTTAGTTCCACAGGCTTAAACCAGGCGATATCGTCACGATTGAAAAACATAAACCGGACAGTGGCCTTTCGACCATGAGACCGGATTGGATATCCACTAAGAAGAACTCGTTTCACAACTATTCTAGTAGGATCGACTGAGAATACAGAGCCACTTCCAAGGGGAATCTGAAATTTTAATGGTACAAAACAAATGATTAAGTAGGCAGATAGATACGTTCGATACACCAGTTTTTGTTAATGCCACATGGGGGCGAAGAGAAACGACAGGTTATACTACAATATTATAAACATGTATACTCACAAGTGTAGACTTCGATTTCTTGAAAACCAAAACAGATGCTGTGGGGAAAACAATGGGAGCGAATATTGTAGCCATACAACTTGTGTTTGGTTGTGCGAAACGAAGCATCTGTAAACAAAGAGATAATTTGTAAAACACTTACGACGAAAATGCACAAACTTGCCAACGAGTATTCCCAACAACTCAATTACTCAGGCTTGTTCCTACCTTGTGTTTATTTCCTGTAGACACATCACTAAGAATTGGTTTGGCTTGGAATCGGCGGAAACCGACTTGAAAAATGAGTTCTTCCTTGTTCTTCACTACATCCGAAATGTTTAGTTGTAAATTGAGAACAGACATTTTACTTTCGTACTTCATTTGAGAGAATAAAGCTAAAGGCTTCTGCGAGCCTACAGAATTTGGACTGTACATCTGAGGTTGGTCGTCAAGACGAGTCAATAATATAGAAACGCGTTGCCCCACCTGAATATTTGCATTAAAAACGTTGCATTAATTAAAATATCCACGGCGGATATTACAATTACAATCAGCAAATGAATTTCATATGAATTTAATTACGGGTATAAATCCTGGTCCATCCTGCTCCTCCCCAACGATCTTTTTGTAAGATTGCCTGAAATTGTGGAACTGAAATATTTTAGAATATTCGCGTGGAAGGTTTTCGTAGGGATCCCATGCAGATTTTTTAAAAGACTGAAGTCCTCTGTAACGCTGGAAGCGTTCTTTAGCTGGAACATCCATAGGCGTGTCAATCCAGTCAGGAAATTCAGCTTCAGTTCGCGCAGCTATGATGCAACAGTCGAATAAAGGTTGTATAATCGTTTAATAATCAAGTGCAACATTACAACTATGTACCTACTTATCTCCCATGCACCGTATTCTAACATTAAGCCCTTTTTAAGAAAAGCACACATTTCATTGCACAGAAACTGAAAAATATTGATTTAACTAACCTTTTGCAACTTTGAGCTGCTCTTGTTCCTCGCCCCAATCCATTTCATCTTCATCCATTTCTTCTCCTTCTTCATCTTCTTGAGAATCATTTTCTAATTCCACATCTTCGTCGGAATCAATAAGGCTACCATCACCTTCAGAGTTAGAATCGTCCAACCAATCTGCCTGGTAAGAGGATGTACCTTTTGGCACCAATCGTTTTTTCTGACTTTCATCAACGCTGATATCATCCCCATCGTCAAAGTCGCCTTGCATGTTTCTCCTCTGACCGCTCATTTGGGAACTTGTGTGCTGCCCGCCTTTTGGAGGTTTATTGCCAAAGATGCTTTCAATGGCCATATCCATAGCATCGGTATCAGAGATCATGGATTGGTCATCCCCACTATCATCTTGTGATTCCACTAATGCTTCATCTTCTGCTGGACTCACAATTGTTGGATCATACAAATACCGAGGAGGCACTGCAGGTGGTGTAAAAGATAAAGCTACTCCTTTATCGGCCATTTCCTTGCTGTCAACTGGAGATACATCTACTCGGAGAATTCGAAAATCACCCACACCCGATATATGAACGAGTTGCTTCGGGTTTAGATTTTGCCTTCGTACAGTTCCTACAACTTGTAAGACATTAATAGCTGGGCCTTCAGGTTTCATTGTGGGCAAAATACTAGCAACTAAATCAGGTGTAAATGTCCAATTGTTAGAATTTTCTATTAGCATTGAAGATCTTAGAGCCCAGTGTTTTGGAACTATTTGCTTGCAAACAGTCATCATCCGAAAAGCGTTTAGTACTTGATTGCTAGTTTGAAGTGGGTATACTTTCGTTACTGGGACAAATAATTTCCCCATAGCTTTTACGAACATCTTTTCGTCATTCTACAATCAAAGCATACAGTTTTATATATAGGTGATAGGTAATTAATGCAGGTACTTGTGAGCTGTCGAAAAAAATTAATAGCAACATAATAAAAAAAAGTTATTGTGACCCAAGGTGGCTAGACAAGAGGGTTTTTTCTCCTATACTCTGATATTTTTCTTTAGGATGGATTTGGATTTCTTTACCTTATTACCCTCGTGTCTAGCCACCTAGATTGTGACCAATAAAAGTGAAACTTACCTTCGAAAAAGGTGTGGTAGTACCCACAAATGGAGTGATTATTCCTTGCTCTTTAGCCGCTTTCAACAATGTAATCCCCTCCGGAGTGAGGGGTTCCAAGACAGGTACGTGAAACAAGGTCACATCACTCATTTTCATTATGTCAAGCAAAGCCCACAAATCTTTAGAGGGAGGAACTACCAGAGTAACATTTTTTCCGCTCTTCATTCTACAAATATACCAGTAAAAGTTATTCCCTTTCCTTAGTATTATCTTTAGGCAGTAATACCTAATACTATTAGGTTCGCACCACTTAAATGTTATGTTCAACTGCAGTACAGATAACAGAACAACTTGAAAAAATTCACTAATAAATTCGGAATTACTTGAGGTATACAACGTCATTCTGTTGACCCAAAATCTGCACATCATCCTTCAAAACATCTAAAATATGTTTCACCGTCAGGCCCGGATTAGAGCAGCTTGATAATGGAATTATGGCCACGGAAATGGGTGCCCCGCGCTGGCCTCCTATGCGGCGTTTCTGATCCATCACATCATACATTCTTTTGTCACGTAAGGCTGCTGCTTGTTTACGCCTCTCCGAACGATTCAATGCGGCCTTATTCCTCTTCGAAATCGACCCAACAGATGATACTCTCCCTATGAATTAATTATGGTCACAAATTAATTCATCATTCAACATGACCCAATCTTATGTAAAAGACTGTACAACATAAACAACCAACTGCCAAAAAGCAATCAACATCTAATGTCAAATGTCAAATTTAAAGGTTCAAAACGTGAACGTCATTTCGTTATGCCGGTGACAGAGTAAATGAATCATAAGGCGCAGATCAGTACTTTTTCTAATAGTCAATAGTGAAATGAATTACTTATGCCAAAAATCGACAATACTAGGTACTTGGTGGCGACATGCAACTACAAACTATATCATACAACATAATATTTTGACTATGACAATTAATATTATAAGAGCTAATGCAGAGCATAAAAATATTTTGTCAAACCTCTGGTTTCAACATCTATCACTCCTTTACTTCGGTGCCTTCCCGTTTTATGTTTTTTATTCGCTTGTTTTAAGGGGCCTGCACGATGTGCTTCCTGTCCCGAATTCCGCACCCTACCCATTTTAAATCTTGCAAACTTTGAACTTCCAAATAATCTTGTGAAACTATATCAATCAAACTCAATGCCCGGTTTCCTCCAGGTACACAATTCAATCAAATAATCATAAACCACAAAGTACTCACAATACAATCGTTAACGCGATTTTTTTTCGTACCATGGTATTCACCTTTCAGACAAACATGAATGAAGAATCACAGAACCATGTGGATCTTAAAATCTCAATCGGTCCGCCAACCACGTGGTTTACAATGGCTGCTTGTATATATCTCTTATGGTATGGTATAACATATGCCTAAATAGCATGCCTTCTCCAAGGATATCTCAAATTGAAGTTCCAGTAACGCATCACATATTTATTTTAGACATTCTTGCAGCGTTTCCAGTACAATTGTTTATACGATACCCCCACGTTCCCATTTCCCATCTCTAATCTCTGTGGAGACTGGGCAAGGTACAAGGCACAAGGTACTAATAGTACTAGGTAGCAGGTACTCCTATTTAAAGGTATACTACATCTTTATCTTCATACTGTCGCCAATTATTTACCTTATGCTTCGGTTCGGATACGTCGTATTAAGCATTATACACGCTTGAAAGCGGTAAAGTTGAACCATAAACTTCACGTTAAGTGACGACCATCATTTATTACCTACTACACTTGTGGACGAGAAACAAAAGTTGTTACACGTGAGCATTGTAATAATGTAATTATATTTGTATTTACGTAGCGCATAAAACAGGCAAGGTTGTTGGATCAGTAAGTTAATACGTTAGTAGGGATCACCGTAACGTACGGGTACAGGTGCTGTGGAAGGTGCTAATTCTGATTTCTCAGATCGTGAGTCAGGAGTATACTTGGACTTTTAGAATCAACAGAGGATTTGGATATACTAATTAATTACTTAACTACTTAAGTAAATTACGAGTGGGCCCGAATCTTCATCTCTTTCGTGTTCGATCTTTGAGCTTCTATTTTGTCTGGCTCCCAGTCCCGGGCAGAGTTGACTTCCAGCTGATCGACAGGACAGTTTCAGCAATTTTCTGCAAAAGTCTGACAACTTCTTCGTCATTCGTTCAGTGAATTTATGTTCGATTTACTATCAACCATTTCCCATTTACCATTGCTGCTTCCGGTGACAGATTAATTGAATTTGGAATCGTTCCATGTTCAATCAACATTTCTGACTATTCTGACTGAATTCCAGAGTTCAGTTGTGTATTGAAAAAATTAGAAGAACGTTTTTTGATCTTCCAAAAAGGTAATTTGAATTGTTGAATGTTGAACGTAAAGTAGCTGGTGTACTAACAAGGAGTTATGTGGTATTATCAATTATTGACTGAGAGAAAGCTAAAGCTAGTGATAGTGCAAAGGGAATGGACAAATAGACGATAGAAGCAAAAAAAGCGTGCTCGTCAGCTGTAAATCGGTAAATTATAGGTGGTAAACACGTTTAATGTCAAACGTTGAGGTTGGGCTTTATAGTTTATAGCTGTTAGCGTTGATGCTGAAATTACAGATACCTATACAATATTGGTTGTTGGTAGCGATTAATAATAGTTGAAAAGGTATGTGAGGATTAGATGTACGTAATTAAATCGGCTAAATATAAGATAATCATAATAACGTTTGTTTTTTAGTCATTAGAATAAAGTTTGGCTGTTCTGGTATGAGTATCCCATTTATACATTTAAATTTAATGTACATACTCTCTATCATACGAACACGAACTACCTTTAATATTTGATATCTGTGGGTTGTAGCGAAGCTTGTCGGTCTAACCGTGTTCAGTAGTGCATGCGTTTGTTCTAGTTACATATCTAGTTCCAGTATCAAGATAATATTATGTTTGCTCATCATATGAATGATAAATAACGATTACGCGGAGTTAACAAAGCTAACTTTGACATATTGCTTCTTCATGTCATACTTCAATTATTCTTAAAGGCTTTCGCGTGCATTTAGCACTTTAGATATGTGACGTTGACACGTGCTTTGGGTTTGGATTTTGATGGTTGTTGTATTTTCCTATGTGATAATAGTATTCGGGTTTTACCTGTGTCGTATATAGTCAATCAGAAGTTTATCGTTGCAGCCAGTGGCTTTTCTTTTCAAATCTTTTATTCGAATTCCTAGGTCATGTCATTATACCTGTAAAGAAAATAAGTTCTTCTGTTAAGGCCAAGGGAGTGTAATTTCCTAGAGAAAGGATGATGTAAGACTTGTAATCATTGTTTACAGTGTATCCAGTATCAGGATATCGAGTCTTAATCTCTTAGTCATCGTCTTCAGTCAGGGTTTATTTACCCATATAACTTAGGAATAGTTTGTATTTATTTATTATCGTTGTTGTTGTCCCTAATAGTCAGAGCGAACAAGATAAGAATAGATTTAAACTGACGAATAATTTGATATACTGATTGGACCGCTTTTTGAGTCGAATCTCTGTATGTTACTGGATCCAGACTGGTACTGGTGATCGAATCGGAACTTGGAGTAGACTTCATATGCAGTAGGCTGCAATTACCAATAACATAGCCCCCTTTCGTCGTTTAATTTGAATGTAGGGAATCACAACTCGTCGTTGAAGGTGCAAAACTTAACATCTTTTTCGTAAAGTTATGGGATTTCTGAGAGGATGTTAACTTTTGCACCAGCGACGAACTGTTTTAATACTACTGAAAAAACAAAAACAGTTATGATTAATTCTACATATTATAGTTTAGTTTTAGTTTATTCGTTAAGTCGATTCGGCCTTAGCCCCTACAACTCTTTTTTTTAAAGTCTAATTGTTTATACAGCTACATATTATGTAGGTAGTTCTGCTCTCCGTTATTTAATGTTTTTGGTATTTTTACCTAGAATACTTAAGTTACAGGTTATTGACAGGAGGCTATTTATTTCGTTTTCTTATGGCGAATCAGAATATCTGAAGTTATGTAAAAAGAACGTAATTAACTTAAAAAATCTTTACAAAAATTATATATTGTATTATCGTCCATGTGTGACGAATGGGAACCTCTAGAATATTCTATTGCATTCGCAAACATATGGAAAACTTCGGATATGTAAATAGTCTGTGGCGTTTCGCTATTTCATAATATGTAGCAATCTGCCAAACGTGATCTGGATTTTCCATTTTTCACGGACACCTTGATAAGTTTTGATTTAGGGCTGTGACAACTTAGGTTGTGCTCCTCCTATAATACACATATTTATGAATTGCGTGTGGGCTGATGCCCGTTAATAAAATGCGTACAGGTGAAATGAAATAGGAATAAGGTGAGTACTAATATTACGTGCGAACCTGACTCGCTTCGCTGAATAAGACTAGACGAATTCGTATAAATGTAGCCTGAACTATAAAAAATGGTGGAGAAAAATTATTTTTAATATATAAAAAATAATTTAAAAAAATTTTTATCAGTGTTATCAAGAAACGGATCAATGTAAGCTAGTACTTTTGGGGTAGTAAATCATTTTAGACATTTACTAGTAACAATAACGTAAAAGTTACGGCGGGATGGAAGTGGTGATGATGACGAAAGTTTTAACGTTGAACATTGAATAGTTGCAAATAATAGTAGCGTATAGTAGGAGTACGTTATGTGAGGTTGTTCTGATTATTTTATTTAAATGTATAACTTTCAAAGTTACATATTTTAGTATGTAGAAAGAGCATGCTCTCGCAATATACTAGGACCCATCATAGAATATTTTCATCATTACATTGAAATAATTATGACATAATATGACTACAGCTTCTCTAAATCAAAAATGTGGTAAGCCACCTTGATTATGATCCCCTAAAAATTGATTGATTTGACGTAAAATTAAGTAATTTCTTCTTAGCAGCCACCTTACAAACTGTCTACGATTTAAAAAATATAAAACGGGATCCAAGGTGTACCACTTCACTACAAGAATCAGAACCAGATGTTTTGTCTTAAGTTAGATTCACTCTTGCTGGGCCTTCAAAAATTTTTCATAAGCAGCTTCATCCATTAGATCTTTCAGCTCGTCTGGTTTGCTCAGCTCAAGTTTAAATAACCAGCCTAGAACAAAGTTAGAAATAGGTTAATATCTTGTATTGAATGTAATCCCAATTTAACTAACTACAAAATTACGGTTTTCATGAAGTACTATTAATGGAAAAGCAAAAACTAATGTTCTTTGAATAAGATTCAGACTTCGTTTGGATTTTGAATTCGCGCGATAATTCTGTCCTTAGTCACTATAAGCAATTAACAAGCTATTATGCAAACATTAAGTAAAGAACTTGTGAGCATGCAATACGGTAATTATGAGTCGAGATAAAGTGCCTACCTTTATCGTAGCAAGATGTATTGATGAAAGCTGGTGAATTTTCTACTTCTTCGTTTTTCTCTACGACCTTACCGGACAAAGGGCAGTACAATTCACTTGCAGCTTTGACACTTTCTAGAGCTCCACACTCATCTAGAGATATCATGTAACAATTTCACTTTGTTTTTAATTGCATAGATAGGTAAAAAGTATAATCAGGCTATTCTTCCTGCATGCAGTATAATAGCAGTAGTGCAAACGCGAAATCTCTGGTCTTATCCTCGGTACAAAATACGTAAGTCAATTGAATTGTTTCTTACCCATTATCGCAAATTCTGACCCAACGTCTGGGAGCTGTGCATAGACGATATCTCCAAGAGAATCTTGCGCGTAATGTGAAATGCCTACGGTTCCAACATTTCCATTCATCTCAACCCACTCATGTTTCTCTGTGAATTTTCTAGCTGTAAAATCGATATTTTTATGTAATTACAAATTTAACTTACATAATTGTATTAGTTCGGTGTTAAATAACTACTCAAGGGCATACCACGCGTGCTAGTTAACGAGATCTAGGACGTCAAAGTAATGGGAACTAATTTACTTATTCTCAGGAATAATTATGCAGAAGTAATGATTATTATCTATAAGCAATTATAGGTTGGATACACAAAATCTAACGAAGAAAACAATCGAAGCGTGCCAGTATATGTATATATTTTTATTAAATCAAGAATAATGAATTTAAAACAGGAAATTTAAACAGGTACCTTCCAGTAAGGCGGATGTTGAAAATCTTAGAAGTTGTTGGCTGTGATTGAACGTATTTCGAACTTTAAGTGAGATACAATGAGATTTTGAAGCGACGGATATTATTCTTGAAATCCACACCATTTTGGTAATTTGATTGTCTAGTCTAGTGGATGAGAGTAGGGAGGTAGGATGAGAGAAAGAATATGTAGAACACAATCGATCCTACGCACAGTGATCAGTCTGGCTGTGCAGAATTTGTAGCGAATTTTTAGCTAAATCTCGAACTTCCAACGTCGGATAGATGGATAAATCGTGTAAATGATGTGGATAAATAAACTAGGACAGTGTTCCTTCTTCACGCGAACGACCAGCGATGATGTAACAAAACATGAAAGAAAGAAAGAATTAACCCAATGATAAGCATAGAAATATCTATTCATTTGAGTCTTCCATTTGAGAAAATGTATCATGTGCGTCAAAAGCTTTATCAGTTTGAAAATTTAAATATTTCTTATATTGATTTGACTGTTTGTGACTTACAATCTCTTACCACTATATCATTGCTTATCACCAAAAACCATGACTCTTGTCTTGACCCTACCAAGGGTCATGCAGCAGACAACAGGTTTAACTCCACAATTTAGTCTTCCCTTTTCGACTACGTGGTCTCCCTACAAATTCACTACTTAGTTTCCTTTTTTTTACAAGTCCTGTTCAGTAGTGTTAAGATAATGGATGATAAGGATTGTTAAAGTATCAAGTAGTAAGTTGTATATATTGTAATTAAAATGATTATTATTTTGTTTTATAAACTGTGTGTTAGCTGCCGCTAAATTTTATGAAACTTGCTTTTGAGTTTCGAGGCACTTTCGTAACCCAACACCAAAGATACTATACATTTTTGTTACTGCTGGGTATAACAGAGAGCGCCAGCGCCCTTTTCCTCAACCTGCTCGTTCCATCTACATTTCTGTTTTTGGGTTGATACCAGTTAAACATAATTAGACGCGGTTGTAGTTAGTAATTTATCCTATAAAGCACAATTATCGATTTGATTTGATGAATTGCTCCTATCATTATCCTCAGTCTTGACGTCATAGTTAATTATATGGTCCCTTTGTGTTTGAACCGTAAATATGAGATGCTTTTCAACTGATGCTTGTCATTAATGGTTTTGTACAATTATTTATGCAATCGTGGCGAACTCGAGATTTTCAAATTCAAGAATGAATTTGTAAAGTCCTTTGATGGGAAAATGGAAATTTATGTATTTATTTGCATTTTCCTATATTTGCATTTCAGAATAGCCAACGTGTTACTTTTGTATTAAAATGGATTCTAAAGATATCAGAAGCAAATTCGCGGCAAATAACAATGGACTTGATGACGACCAGTTTAATGAAGACGACATAGAAATTATATATGACGATGATATTGACTTAGATGATGATGACGATAATGATGACAATGAATATGAGGAAGGAGATCTGGCGGATATTGAAGATGAGGGTGAAGACACTGATTCCAGTGGAGTGGGGTTAGAAGATTTTACCGGACAAAGACCAAATATCATTTTAAAAGGCCACCAAGGTAGTTGCAACCGATGATTTTACTTGAGGATATTTTCTTAGCTGTTGTTTAATATGTGATGATATTTCACAAAATAGGTTTTATTTCTTGTTACAGATGCTGCTGTGTTTTGCTGTTCTTTCGACTCCACTTCTCAAAGGCTTATAACTGGTGGTGAGGATGATGTAGCTAACGTCTGGGATTCTACATCCATAGAGACACGTTTTCCCGTATGTAAATGCAAGGGACACAAGGTATAGCGGAATAAAATAAATAATTTCATCAAAAATTAACTTTTCGGTATAAAGTAGAACGGATTAATAAAATTAAAAGTACCTACGGCACTACTTCTCTATATGGTCCTTTAATAAAGATTTGTGGGTGTTTTTCTGTTTCAGGATTCTGTCATAAGTGCATCATTTAGCCATGATTCTACATATTTTGCCAGTGCTGACCTATCCGGAATCGTGAAAGTTTGGAGAACTAGCACAATGGTTACTAATCCTTCTCCTGTTCTTACTTTTGAAACCGGCGATTTGACTGTGAGTTTTATTACGTACACGGCGAATAAGCATTTGGAGTTTCGAAGTACTGGGTTTAAAATCTAAAATGTTCATGCTAATATTTTTTGGTCTAGTGGAGTTTCTGGCATACTGGAAGCAATGTTTTATTTGCTGGCTGTGAGGATGGATCGATTTTTATGTGGAAGGTTCCAAGTGGCGAATGTAAAATTTTTGCTGCAGGTGGAACTAAATGCGAATGTGCAACTTTACTCTCGGACGGTATGCCCTCTTGTTTACCATCAGCATCATTATCTGCGAAAGTATCCATTACTTATTAATTAATTTTAACATTTCGTTTATCGATATTATTGGATCATTCTGGTATGACTGTGTACTCATTTTCAGGCAAGCGTCTCGTTGCTGGATATGAAAGTGGAGCGGTTAAACTTTTCGATCTAAAATCTGGGCAAGTTCAACATACCTTGTATACTCCAACTCCACGGTCTTGTGCTGTACTGTGTGTTGACAAGAGCCAGACTTACCAAATAGTTGCAACCGGTAACTTCAAAGGGAGAGTAAATATGTACAACACTCAGACGGGAAAAGTAAGTAATCAACTTGGAGTAAAATTTTGCTGCATGTAATTTGTAGAAGAGTAATTAGATAACTTCAAATGTTCTCTTGTGTGTGATAGAGCTTAGGTACCCTTCAATGCAGTCCAATGCTTGTCGGACGAGGTGATGACAGTGATGAAGATCGAAATACTGATAGCGTTGAAAGCATCGCTTTCTGCCCAGATAAAAATTTGGACTACTTGGCCGCCGGAACCGTTGCTGGCCATATCGCTATGTGGGATGTTGCTTCCTTGGTAAGCTAGCATGTTCAGATTTAGTCCTTTATTTACTTGATTCCCCTTAGGTAATTTCGAAAAGTAAGATCAAAAGCATTCACCAGGAATCAAATTTAATTTGTAGGCAGTTACAATTTTTGAAACTTAAAACTTTGACTAAAAAGCCAATGGCATTGTTTTAACAGAACCGATATAATCGTGGTGTTTGTTTTACAGTCAGAACGTATGCGCTTGAAGCAGGAAGCAGGTCTGACGAAACTTTTGTGGGATGTGAAATCACCTTTGTTGTATACCGGAGGACTGGATGGGGTTATTCGAGTCATTGATGCACGAACTTGTAAGGTCGAACGGCTAATGGGAAGACATCGCTCAGAAATACTGGATTTAGCTGTTTCGAAGTAAGTCCACGCTTTATAGAATAATTATCAACATAGTTTTACGTTTGAATATATGTAGGTAATTAGGTTACTACGGTGGGCCTCTTAACAGGAATCGTTTATTTTGGGTTTTTATTTTCTTCTAGGGATGGAACAAAATTAGTATCTGCTTCCGAGGACGGTTCAACGTTCGTTTTTAACCTGGATCAAGCCTAAATGGCATTTTTTAACGTTGGACCAACATACTTGTTCATTTGCTACCGTTTGCCTTACAATGCTGTTACTCCATACGTCTTATGTGTACATTTTCCCGCCATTGTCTGAGCTTTGTCTGTGTTAAGGTGCAAAAGCAATAAAAATAAACTCACGTTTATTATCAAAAACCATCTCACTGTAATGACATCATTTACATTTTTGCAGTACTTTAGACAAAAATGTTCACTTGATGCCGATTTTTCATTATTTTTTTTTATAATTAGTTTTAATTGTAGTTATTCAGTTTATTGCATATTATGTAATTATCGTAGGGTCCTAATGTCTGCATTTGCCTTGGTTTTTTATGTAGGCAATTTTCCTTACTGGTTTTCTTATTGCATATCTTCGTAGTTTGGACTGGGACGTATCACTAAACTATGTGGTAGGTGTAATAAAGCTTAATACGATGCTGTTTCCCAAACAAAGAGGCTAGAACTAATTTAATGTAATGCAGGTTATTCTACTTCACCAACTGTTAATACTAACAATTAGTTGAAAAGTTACCATTGCCTCAGGAAGTTATCATTGCGTGGCATTGTTGAGAATTCGAAGCACGTCAACCTAAAATAACAGTCTATAAGTAATGCATATTTAGTCTGGATTAAGTTGCATCGTTATTCGAGCATCTTAAGGGATTAGTGATGCTGATAATTACATTTAGCCCAGCACTTCGTTGACGATTTTATCTTTCGCTCTTTCACTCTAAGCTTCAATTTCAGTTATGCACGAGAAATTTTGGTAGAAGGATAATATACACATATAGTCGTACAATTGACTAGTTTGGTGTTCATCTTTCCTATTACTGCTATCAGTTCAGCGTTTTCCCCGAGTACCAATTTTTTCATGCATATTAATGAACGTCATGCACTAGGACCAATAACTTTAGTTCTTACTGTGTGCTAACACGTTTCCACTTCCAGGACTTCATACAGATTAAAAATTTTAAATTCAGGAAAGGAAGTATATAATTAGCATTAAGCTTGTTACTAATTATGAGAAAATGAGAACGACCTAAAGGTCCAAGTTTTCAGCCCATATGTGTCGAACCGCTGTGAAATTGAATACTCGGATTGAGACACGTTATTATTTTACTGCTGTTGATTCAGGTTTCATTTTTTCTGCTTGGCGTATTGGTGCTTTCGGTACCCTTTCCTTCAGTTTTATTAGCACGCATTCAAAGATGTCCACATTATAGGCTTAATGCACTTAATGATTATAATAATATAATACCATATTTTACCAGCGCCAAACGTGCACACCAGTACATATAGTTGATTTTTTTTACTGCTTATTATTTTCCAGTGGAAATCATCTATTTGTATAAATGTGACAGGGTTGTACGTCTGTAAGTATGTACCTAATTATTTAACCTCAGCCTCAACACAGTAAGAGCATTAAGCCAGAAGCATCAGGAGTAATAGTGATGCTTATCTTTGGTAAAATAACGGAAGAGTAGGAACCACATCACAGGCATAGATTATCTAGCTACTTAATATTTGGTTCGTATTCCGAATCTATTATAAAAGGGATCGTATAATTCCAGGGTGTAAAGTGTACCTACATCGTGATTGTGTCTGAAGTAGTGAAGCAGAACAAGTGATGCAAGTGTGCGATGTTCGTACATCATTTAATACACCTAATTTGTATCCTATGTGGATGCCAGTCAAATATGCACTGCTTTTAGCATATCAGAATCTCATTTCATTTGCGAACAGAATGAATATTATGATTATATTTTATATAGAGGCTGTGTCTGGAAATCTCTTGTCCCTGTCATTGTGTTTGTGTGTACTTGTATTAGCCGGTGGTAGTAACCAGAAACTCGTGGACGTCCATCAGTGTTCACGGAGAGCACTGATCATTGATGCTGAGAAGAATACAGAAATGAAGATATGGGTGTGGGTGTCGAAGATTTCCAACTTGACTTGACTGCTTAGTAAGCGATGCTATGTCAATCCCTTCTAAAGGCAACCGCAAACTATGGACCCGAGCGGTTCTAAAAATTTACTCAGAACCACCGAGGCAGCCAGATTGACAACAACAAATGATTGGTTCCTCATACTTTACCACACTGTCCTAAATTAACTTGCCTTCCGTATTTTTTTGTTTAGAAAATTCCTCCTTTATATTTGACCTGGACTGACCAAATTATGTGTTTTTGCTCACACATTTTTGAAGAACTCATAATAATTAAATCGTGTGCACTATAATAAGGGCGGTCGCAACCGGTATCGGCTCCCATTTTGATTTTCCTTACCCCCTCGGTGCAGTTTTAAAATCGTATAAGGTGTTGACAGGTAATAAAAGATCAAGTTCAAGATTTGAAGATGGTCAGCAAAATACCATATTAGTTTTTTTTGTTAGCTGTCGAATCGCTTGATCCTATTTTATATACTGGTATATTAAACTCACAAGCAAGATTCCGTTTCATTCACAATCCATTCTTATGTCGTCAACATTGAAACTGTCTTATCCTAATCCCAGTCCACCTCTGTAACTAACCTATAATATAATATGACTGTTGATTTTCAGAATCTTTGTCAGTTACCTCTGAGATACTCAACCTTCAGTATCAAGTTGTGCAACGCATGAATTCAACAGCGGCAAATAAACATTTAGAAAATCAAGAATTGAAAGAATTACATAACTAACTGAAACAGACAATCGTACGAGATTTGGCATTGGAGTGTATAGGAACAGGCATCTACCAATATTAATTGACTATACTTATACAAGCTTCACTGAAACTTCAGCCAACAATACAAGTGTCTCCAATCTTTCTCTTGACGGTGTAAACCATTCTAACATACAATACTTACGAAGCACCTACCCAAACCAGTAATTATTGGACAACGTTTCTACTATCGGCTATAGATGTATTACGGGAAATTATAAATTCGTAGGAAACTTTTCTGTTCACAACTGACTGCTGACAGTACTGGCAAGGGTCTTGTCAGCATCTTCGCGTAATTAGAATTTCTTCCGATTTGTGCACTGGGCACACATTGTGAAGGCAAGGTTAACCTGCCGGCAAGACAGAAACGCGACCGTTTGCTGCAATACTAAAGGTAAGCAGTTGATTCCAGTCTTTTTTCCGTACAAATTGAACGAGCTTGTAACATGGAATGGCATGGCATGACACGTGCGGATATGTATAACAGGTGCACAAAACAAAATTTAATGAATATAATAAATTATCTCCTCTACAACTTCAGATTCTGTTTACGTCGCACACACATTAGAAGCAATAGACCGTTACTTATTGTTTTTCCTTGTCCAATATCAAGTAGAAATGTAATAATAATTATTAGTACATAGAGTATGCACCCTTTTTTGCAGATCATTTTTAACTATACTGTACTCTCTATAATAACAGCTACATATATCGTCGTTGAAGTGGCAAAAAATTTCGCATACGGTATTAAGTTGAATAGGATTTGCAAAATTTCGTCTCTTAACAGACGCTATACACACTTGTATATTCCATCAATTTGTCATAAACAGATTTTTAACAGACTTTTAAATTGAAATCATTCTAATTGCAAGGAAATCGCCCTTTAAATATGTAAAATTATGAGCTAAGGAATTACCCAGAGGGAAATATGTAAGTTTCTTGTAAAAATTTACATTTGTCTTTCAAAAAATTTTAAAGTAGGATAGCAATAGATATCTAAAATGTCGGAAAACTCATTTTAAATGCAAAATCTTCTTAATATGCAAGTACTGCATCTACCTAGGCATTTTAATGGCTATTCAGATAGGTATGAAAATGTATCTCTAAAACAGGCTAGTAAAGATATGCTTATAACAGTGAGTCGATCCTAACACGTTTTAATTTATTCATGGATACTAGCCTTAAGAATTTTTCAAAATTTTTTTATTCATGCAAAGGCAGAACATAATTTGATTTTGTGATAGACCTGACTTGACTTGACTTGAAAAACTATATATTGCTGATCGTAGGCGACAAAAAAGGATTCAGTCTCCAATTAGCTAGCAAAAAACCCTGTGTATTTAAAAAGGAGCGTGATAATAAGTAATATTGAAAGATGGGAGTTTTAAATTTTGAATGCTAGTATAATTTCTTATTTACTCTTCTTATCTTAATAAGTTCATAATGCTCCTCACATTGATTACTTTGTTTCTCTCTCTTACATTATTACACACACATAACGATATTTTGGTTTGAATTGAGCATGGGAAGCGTCTGAGTCTAGGTGTATTGCCCTGGAATAAGGAAAAATTCAGTATGCGGTATCTCGATAATGATACTAATTACACTGGCTGCAGAAACTTTCCACAATTCCATAACTTGGAAAAAGTAAAATTACCTACACGCATTTAGAATAAAATATTTGGAGGTCATTCTAATTAAACTGATGTATATGTCATTCTTGAACTTTATTCGCAGAATTATGTTAAAGCAATAGTATAATTACCGGGGACTGAAATAGAGCGACCTGAACTTTTCTGGGGTCATCTGTTACTGCTTGTGGAGCACCTAAGAGTACACTGCAAAAACTGGATAGTCTTAAAGGTTAAAAACCCCAACCTGTGTACCAAAACGTTAATCCTATTTCAAAAAATGAGACGCAGTAAAGCCTCAAAATAGCGCCTCAAAAGCGAGTTTTGAAAACTTCAGATGTATACTGTGTTACTGCGTTTATAATTATTTAAAAGGATTAAGTTTTTGGCACTTAAGACACATTAGTTTTTACAGTGTACTTACATGTTAGCTCATTTGTATATAACACAATTAAACTCATTCAAATAAGCTGTCCTTTGCCCTATCAGTCTAGCACAGTTGAGTTGTCCTAAGCACATTCAACTTGGTTTAGTCTAGTATCGTAGGACAGATAATTAAGACTACCTAATCGCACTTAGGACCCAAATAAAACAAATTTTAATTATTACATTTAATCTTTTATGTCTCAGTGCATGAAGTCACTCGTTAGTTATTAATCTTAGATGCTCTGAACACATTTCATCTTTCTACAGGCCATGTTATCAACCAATTCGCTCTTATTCTGTTTACGTTTTTATGAAATGTGCTCTGAAGATAATTTTATGCCACATTGATGCAAGGGTTTGCATCTAATATGATAAAGGATTATTCATCTCTAATTTTCAATCCCAGTTTTCCATTCTAATTTTCTTGGGTCCGTACTCCTTAACCTTATACCTTTACCAGTGAGATGGATAATACTTGTAATGGCAGTGTGGAAATGTACCATCCGTTGGTTTTTTCTAACAAGGCATTTTGGAGATGGAAGAAGGAATAGGAAAAGTGTAGCATTAGTATCACAGTTTGAGCAAAGAGTGGATTTATGCTAATGAGGAGATGGTAGTACACGTTGTAAGCTTGGAGGATTGTAGGAGTTTGTACCGTATCGTAATGGAATCGCAAGTTTCATAAGACCATTATAGAGAAGAACTATAAGATTTAATACAGACAGCAATTCTACATACAAAGGTTCGAACCACTTGTATGAAAAAACTGGATTTGGCAGTAGAGGATTTTGTAGGATATTACATCTGCACATTGTGAGAGCTGGAATCCCAAAGGATACAACATCCAGAATATATAATGTGGTCATGGCTATAGCCGTAGTTGTAAACCATGTGCAGATGCTCAAGAAATGTTACATAATTTTCAAGGAGTAACGAAAAGGAACATGTCACAAGTCTTAATTCACTATGTACAAGTGTACAATATAATATGTGAAATGGTGTAGGTATGTGTGTACAGATCATTCATGCAGCGAGTGCAACAATACATGCTTGTTTTTGCCTCGTGAGACTCTCCCACTTGTCTAGATTACATTACTAAACCTTACTAGACCATGCTATAGGCTAGGCTAGGCCAGGCCAGACCAGACCAGGCCAGAATTCAGTCTAGTGACTAGTGATCACTAAGGAACAATCATACAATACATAGGTATGACACTATATTGTAGTTAGGACATCAGGTTTCCTTCCAGTCGACTTGATGTTGATCAACTTTCATTTCTACTTGAATAATCTTACATAAAATTCCAGCCCAGATGAACTTACCCATGGAGTCAACTCCTTGGTACAGATGTAATGTTGCATTCTACTCCAAGATTTTCACACACTTTCAGTTTCAACTTCTTTGCGACAAAGCTTCCAATCAGTCTCTTATAATGTCGCTTCATTTTTAATTCGGAAATTGGTTGCACAATTCTGTCTGGGTTGGTTTTGTCTAGTGTTGTTCAACAGCTGCGACTTGTGCGTATTATTTTTTTTTAATAAAGCTTCTTAAATCTTGAACGTGACCAATATCCAAAGTAAGTAGTAGGAAGTGTGTGTATTATCCAAGTTAGAATCCTCAGAATCTTACTGCAAACTGTATTAGGTAATATGCCGACTTATACTTTTAGATAGATTGCCAAGTAAAACCAAGTGCTAAAATATATTGCACATTTTATTTACATACCTAGGTCATTTCTTAAGGCTTAAGACATCTAATCCTTAGGCTGCGAAAATTGGATCTTATTTGTTGTAAGATATGTTAGTATAAGTATCTCAAGAATTTCATTAAAATTGCATTAGTGTATATTAATGGTCAATTATGCGGATGTGGTTAGGACAGTTCCAGTTCCAATTGTCTCTGGGTTAAACGCATGCATGAGAACGTTTACTAGGTTCGGCACTGTCTTCATGGAAGAAGTCTGTTAGCATTTACGTGGAGAAGTTGAGGTTACGATACGAATCACATTGCTTATTTACTAGCAGGCAATAATTTGCGTGTACTGCAAGGAATAATCGTTTCTTCCTGTGTTTTTTGTACCTACTCCTGCCGTGGAAGATTATAAAGAATTTTCTATATGTGCTCAGCTCTCACGCTCATATCGTCGTTGAAGATGCAAAACTTAACATCCTCTGAGAAATCCCATAACGTTACAAAAAGGATATTAAGTTTTGCACCTTCAATGACGATATGTTGCATACAAAGTACCTTTTATTTTTCACATCAGTGCGTTTTAATTTAAAATTTTTTACTATCGTAATTATTGCATCATGAATTTTCAAATTTTAGGAAATGATTATCCATATCGGTGCTTAAAACAAATATACGGATGCTTAAATGTAGCGCTAGTAATGGAAAATAAAATGTAAATTTGTAAGAACCCTTTGGAAAAGAACTTATTAGGATTACATGGTATATATGTAGTTAATTTGTGTAGATTAATTAAATATACTATAACACAACTTCTAATACATAAATATTGATCAGGGATCGGAAAGATAGAACAGCTGTTAATAAATGAGATAAAGTTTGTATTTTTCTGAAATTATCTTGGGATTTGGTGTGTCTTGCACGTGTTCCCCTTCATCCACAATTTTGAAGCTGAAGCCAAGAATCAATTAACCGAGATAAGAATAATATGATATTATCCTCGAGTCAGCATTTCTTCAAATAGGGATTGCAGTAATTATATTCAGGGTACAGACTATAATTAGTATTCATTTAACAGAGGTAGGTTCATACATAGTTTTTAACCATCATCATTAATAGATTGTACTATTCGTAAAGACACTTGTATGTTAGTACAGATAATAATCCATAAGTTAATGGTTTCTCTAACTGGACTATGTGACTTTGTTGACATAAAATCATTAACCTAGAATATTTCCATACGGTAGTATAAATAAAAACAACTTATCAACTAGACACTTTGAATAAAACTGTCATCCTTTCATAAATCATAAGGTGCTCAAGAATTAGACACACAAGTAAACTGCTTCACGTGTTGTAGGTTGTTGTAATCACTTCAACGTGTCTCGTAATCGTAGTACCAGTCCACTGTTCACTGTTGACACGCTTGATAGTAAGTTCAAGAATTTTCTAAAATCAGAATTCAGAGATCTTTCATGGTCAACTTTTACTACAACTAGGGCTCGCAAGCCCAATGGTCTCAACAGTCTTGAATTCGACTTGCCTATCGTGCTTTCATAAAGCTGAGACTAATTGGAGGACAGTGTCCAGTGTCAAGTTTTTTGTTTAATAACATTGTCTTTCTATGGTGTAAATTATAATTTTGATAAACACCGTTCACGTTTATAGATTGAGGAGCAAACTTGAATGGTGTAAACCTGCGAGAGATACGCGAGTAAGAAAATGGGGAAAAGAGAGAGGACCGGAGGGGTTCCTGCGCCGGTGGCGGAGTCCCAAGCTCTTAGCGGAGAAGCGAATCAGGTGAGTTTCAGTGTGATAATTATTATAATTCACTGTTGTGCAAAAAGATGATTTCAACGTGCTTCAGTTAGCAATTTAAATTACCTACCTCTTTATTTTTGATGGGGTTATGATTAATTTGCGTAATTTAAGTGTGTATTGTTTCCTTGATTTGTATAATATGCCTTTGATTATTACCGTGTATAATAGCATGCAATTTTATTCAGTACAACTTTGGATGCAATTATTTTCTAGCATGATAGGTTAAAGCATGTATTACAGTCTTGTCGAGAATACGGACAAACCAAACATTATTTATGCTTGTATTAAATTTTGAATTACAGGGACCCGGTGGAGAGGATGAGCCAGTTCAGATGAAGAAAGAGTTAGGTCTTATGAACGGAGTAGCTATAATAGTTGGGGTTATTATCGGGGCGGGTATTTTTGTGTCCCCTAAAGGCGTACTTCTAAATGCTGGGTCACCAGGTTTGGCGCTAGTCATCTGGGTTGTATCCGGTCTCATGTCTATGGTTGGAGCTCTTTGTTATGCTGAACTAGGTATATTTTTTTTAAACCCCACTCCCATATTCATATCTACAAGAGTGATAACTAATTGCAATAATTATAGATTGCTACTTTCTAGTTGCTAGTTGCAATCAAGTTGCTTTCACGATTTAAGCCAAAAAAAGAAGTTCTATAGAATTATTGCTGATTTAAAAGTGTCCTATCTTAATATCCGTTTTTATGACTTGATGATAAATAAATGGCAAATAAGTGCGGATGCAATGGCAGAAATCATGTGCATGTCCTTGCATGCTGTCGTTGTCTGATGCTGGTGACATTAACCCCTGCGATGGGTATGAAATACACATAGTGTCAGTATACTTATTTATATGAGGGAAGTAAGTTGCAACGAAGTAAAAGGTCCAACTTTGTAAACCTTGCAAAAATACACAGTAGAAGTATTGAATGCTTATCAAAAAATTAATTGGGACCTTCTTCACCCTGTGATGTGGTGGAATGTTATAATATTTCAATCCGTTAATAAAAATTGTATTGACAGGGTCGAACACAAATGTAAGATTAGCTTATAAAGAGTTAGCAGCTTGATGATCGTTTGTTTATGGTAGACATAAATATTGTGCTGTATTTCGTTTGGTGTAATAAAGATGTCAAATGGTCTCCTCTTGAATGACTTTTATCTGTAAATATAGGAACGATGATACCAAAATCAGGAGGAGACTATGCCTACATTCTAGCGTCCTTTGGTCCACTCCCTGCGTTCCTGTATCTTTGGGTGGCACTCATGATCATTGTACCCACTGGAAATGCCATTTTAGGACTGACTTTTTCTTTTTACATTTTGCAACCCTTTTGGCCCGAGTGTGAACCTCCAGATGTTGCCGTCCGACTCCTTAGTGCCGTGGTTATAGGTTGGTGAGCCATTTTTACAATTTTTTTCCCCTCTGATCCATTAGTGCCAATCATGTCTACACCATGTGCGTGAAATCTGTACCATTTGTTGTGTGCACAATAATGGAGACATAGGACCCCCTATAATTATTAGACAATATTACCATATTTCAATGTACATAGCCATGCCGACGAGATGTATGATATTATGATGGATAGAGTTAGAGTGGAACATATACGACTGTAAATTTCATTTACTCATTCATTCAGTCTTTGATCACCATTTTTCCATTCATGAACTCTGGTGACATGAAACAGAGTTTTTTTCCCGTTAATATTCATGCATCTTTGATGAGAGATTTGACAGCTGAGCTTTAAATTAGTCTAACTGATCTAATGAATGGCGCATATAAAAAAATAGAAAGATTCATTTGGGCATCGCTCCATTGGAACTTGTAAAAAGTGCTTAATGCTTAATAATGATGGGAAGCATTAAGTGTGTGTAATGTGTATTTATTATGTACTTCCAACAGCTCTTTTGACGGCCATCAATTGCTACAATGTTAAATGGTCCGCAAGACTTCAAGATTCCTTCACAAGTATGAAGATTTTGGCGTTGGTGGTCATAGTCATTGCTGGAGTAGTCGCTCTTTGTTTAGGAACCACTGATAATTTAAAAGAACCATTTGAAGACACGACACAAGAGCCAGGGAAAATTGCTCTTGCTTTATACTCTGGACTCTTTTCATACGCCGGATGGTTAGAGCATAAATCTATTGACAGATAATAATGCCTCATTAATTACATTCTTTCCTCGAGTTTACACCCTCATTATATACTTCATACCAGATTAGTACTACAAATCTAATTCCACCGCGAACTTCATCACTGCCGCTACCGTATATCTAAAGACAACATGACAGAATGCGTACTGATATATATCAGCTATTATCAACACGCGGCAATGATTTTCGGGTTACAATTTCCTGATTTTTCCTGTTTTCGGGATTGAAATTCCTGATATTTCCTAACTTTCCCTCGAAAATATTTAAATATTTAAAAGTAACATCTTTAAAAACGAAGTAGTGAATAATTCTTTCTGGAGCGTAAATGAGTGGAGTTAAAAAAATCTGAATATCTTGAATACATTCCTGTAATTTTCTAATTTTACATAAATATGAATATTTTATGATTTTCCTGAATATGCAAAGTTTTTGGGTTCTTTGTTCTAAGACTCCTCAGTCTGCGTAGCAAGTCACGGCTTTTGATAAAGTTCCTGCTTCTTCCTGTAATTTTACTTTTTCCTGTTTGATATTCATTGTATATATTTGCACTCATTTTATTTTTCGTTGCAGGAATTATTTAAATTTTGTGACGGAAGAAATTAAAGATCCCTACAAGTGAGTCCATAATTGTTTTATGATTTACATTAGTATAGCCAAAGGTTCACACTTTTGAATTACCTACATTACAACTCTGTTCGTTTCAACCTTAAACCCTAACAGAAACCTTCCACGTGCTATTTGGATCTCACTGCCACTCGTAACCATTGTCTACACTCTCGCAAATGTGGCATACTTTGTCGTTCTCACTAAAGCAGAAGTGCTGGCGTCAAACGCTGTAGCAGTGGTAAATAAAACTTCCAAGCTTTTTACCTTTTGATGCCTTATACAAAATAATTCACAGTGTGCTATAAGTTGACAATACAGTTAAAAAGATGAGTTATTGTCAAGTCAAATCGTTCATAATCATATTCTCTCCTCACTTCTATTTCGTAATCTGATTTTTTACAAAAATGTATTCAGACATTTGGCGACCGACTTCTTGGTGTTATGTCATGGATAATGCCTGTATTCGTCGCATGTTCAACTTTTGGTGCATTAAATGGCTCAATTTATGCTCCATCCCGTCTGGTTTTTGTCGGGGCTAGAGAAGGACATCTGCCAAGAGCTTTGGCTCTTATTAACGTCGACACATATACCCCTATTCCAGCACTTATCTTCCTCGTAAGAAACTTGATTGGCTATATACTTTATGTGTATTACGGACGGAAGTAGATTGACCCACTTGGAAAGTTAACACTACATTTTTGAACTCGAAATAATCATACTTATGATGAACCATGAATTTTTTTGCAGGGAGTTCTCTCAATCGTTATGTTAATAATGAAAGATGTTTACACTCTTATCACCTATTTGTCATTCGTCGAGTCTTCTGCCTGGGGATTGTCAGTTGCAGGACTTCTTTACTTGAGATATAAACAACCAAAGGCGGAACGACCAATTAAAGTAAGTTAATATGAGCATTACAACATATAATTGTTTTATCAGGTATCTGAACTTTGATTTTATGGCCGTATTAATCGTAACACTTACGCGTTTCTTGCAAATTAACCTCATTGAGTAAATCGATACGAATTGCCTTGCGGTGGTTCTTCTCTAGTATTTACACTATACAAGTTTGGCAACTTAAATGGAACGAGCATCTATAATGAAATACATAGTTAATTCAAGATAAATTAAGTAGCAAACACATGCTTTAGTATGCAAAGCGGTACATCATGCTTCTAAGTTGACATCCATCATTATACTTTACAGAATGATTATTATAATTACAAATATCTGTACCAAAAACGACTGACTAGTAATTTACATTTATCAGTCTAGACAGAGTGGAGGCCGTAGGGTCATCTATAAGACCTTCTGTCCAGATCACACATTTAAAATTTAATATGGCATGATAAGGTAAAGCGGGGTTGGATATCTGGATGTGATTTTTTTGTGCTACTACATATTGCACGCGCAGGTGAGACTTCCGCACTGAGAGTCATGGAAGGCTACAAATATACATAGGTAATTTAATAGTAGCCCACCTAATATGAATAGTTCAATGGACGTACAGCGATAATTGGTTTTGGAGCATCGTTAATAGAAAACTGTTATTTATCAGTGTATGTCTGAATCTTGGACGAGCATTGAATGCAGCGCAAATGACTTTAAGGAAATAAAATCACTAATGTTACTACATAAGTAATATGTATGTATGAATGTTTTTGAACAGGTTAGCCTCGTCTTCCCCATACTTTTCTTGATCATTTCCGTCTTCCTATTCTGCGTGCCGATTGCCTTGAACTCGGCCTCAGAAATCGGTGTAGCTCTCATAATGATTGCATCTGGAATTCCAGTTTACATGGTCTTCATCTACTGGAAAAATAAACCAAAGTGGCTTCAACGTCTTGGAGGTAAGTCTTCCCCACTACATGCGATCAAATTAAAGTATCCCGTTCAATTAAAGTACACCTGACTCCTAATCTTGCTGTCCAGATGCAAGTCTCACACTATAATTATAACCTGAGTTGAACGTATTCTTACCTTATATATATAATATAGTCTATGATCAGCCATGATAATTGTACGGTTCTAATTTGTTACTATACACGACTGACTAATAATCTAACAACACGACATTCCACTGCGCCTCTCTACCTGTTTTTAATCCTGCTACATTTTTCCACGCAGCCGCAAGTTAATTAGTAACAAAAAAGCTTTTGTTGTCCTGTCCATTTTTGTCCTTCATTTGTTATTTGTCTCGCAGTACCAATGTTACATAATACAAGGTGCCGATGTGAATTGAACTGTAATGTAGTTAATGTTTACTGTAATACTGATACTGTTAAGTCAGTGTCAGTCTCTGTATCTGTTACTGTATCCACTGATGCTTTTCTGTGAACTAAAATGACTGAAGTATTCTTGTTTGTTCTATCTACTGTTTTACAGCAATTGGTACTGGTACGTCAAAATCGCACGATGACCGTGAAGACGAGCCGCTTTTACCACATAATAATCCACCATTAATTCCTCCTCTTAATGCATCCGAAAAAGAGCAAAATCGAACACTTTTTGCACACAGTCCTTAAGAGAGTATTTTTTTAAAAAAATGACTGTATTACCTGTGTAATTACATAACTTATTTTTGTAAATTATATTTTACGTGTATTGCACAAACTTGCGACTGCATACTCGCAAGTCATGTCATATGATGATGACGTTGTATGTATAATGTGTATATATGTACTACGTACCCCCACTTCTAACATAAGTTTACTTGTAGATCTGTTCCGTATCTGTCCATTATGCCAGCTTGTAATTTTACAAAATAATTACTAAACTCTATTAGACATTGGAGCACTCGCAATAATCCATGTAATTAATATTACATATTACTTACCTTTATACTTGCGTAGTTTGAACCTACAGTTACAACCTACAGTTACAACCTACATTAATAATTATTATAAGGCTAATCAATTATCTAAACACGGGGTTCCCCTTCACGTCTGTCGTACAGTTAACAAGTCTGTACATACCTCTACTTACTGATGCGGGTTTTTTACATTTTTTCTCTCTACAGAAAGATAAGATACTTTAATATGTACACGATTACCTTAACACGATTGTCTGTGATACGATCATAAGTAATTAGTAATTGTATGCATTTGAATCGATTCAGTTTTATGCACTGTAAATACGTAGCATAATGTTCTGCAAGAAGTTCTTGAGAACGCAGTTTTGATGTTCAACCGTTCGGCACTCGTTCTGTCTTTGTCTTTTTTCCAACTTTTTCAGCAACCCTTAAACCTAGAGTTGTGGACACTGCAGTAACTTTTATTGCACAATACCTACCTACTGAATTTTTATTTTATGAACCTTAGGCAATTTTACTCGTTTTTAGCATACGCTCATACATGAATAAAAAATATGACAGTTACATGACATTTAATAGGAAAACCACTGGCAAGGAGATAATATTACCTTACAAATTTAGAATAGAAAACGTACCTTATGATGCACTATTTAGTCATCCCAGCTACTTCTAGAATATTATTTATATTTAAACATTTTTGACGATACCTGCTAGAGTACCTATTCCGTCGATCATACTGATGCTCGTAATAAAAAAAGATTCACATTCACATTTAAAAAAAATACTCACTACATATTTTTTGGCGATTTAATAATAAAATATATAATTTCTGAAGTCGTGCCAAAATGTATAATCTTGCATCTGCAAAAATAAAAAATAATTCATACAAATCCATCTTAATTTTTTGTTTAATTCTGCGATAAGCACATTCACCGCTAAATCGACTCCTTATATGTAGCTGATAATAATCCCAAGTTCACACTCTTCTAATGTAGACAAATTAGGGACGAACTGAGAATTTACTGTTCATATGTTATAATGTTAAATGTAATGTTTTTGTTACTATTAATTACGTAAAGAAAGGCAGTCAAAAAAAGAAAGACTTTGAAGATAGATACGCATTTGTTGTTGAATTTGCTTGTCCTGCCAGTTTGCTTTCCAACTTGTATTACTATACAATTACGGTTCAACTGATTGTAGTAAGTTGTAATAGCTAATTGTAGTGATAATTATGTAAACTTAGCAGCTGGCGTTCGGTGTAAGGGCAGATTTACCGATAATCAACTACAAAAATAAATATCTAGTAGCTGGCGTGAACCGTAAAAGTTCAAGAAAATAAAGTAAAAAGTAGATTTTGTTTTTACTGCTTTTGTTTTTCTAATAGAAGTAGTTAGTTTGTCATTTGTTACACTTGCTGCATTTTGAAATTCGTCTAATAAGCCAACGTCAAAAATCAGGAAATCATTGTGGTGGGAACATTTGATTTATTATTAGTACGTCAATAAATTTAAAATTCAATACTGCTCACTATTCAGTATTATTTTTTCATCGTGAGATTTGTTTCTCGTTGTACATATGACGTATGTATTACAAATCTCAAGGTTTTATCTGTAAGAACATCTCAAGGTTGGTCTCGAAAATAATTTATTGAATATAGGGTATAGGGCATATTCGGTGGTCAACAACGATTTTAGCTGCGTAATCCTATGCAAGATATTGCTTGATAATTAGTTGTGTGTGTACTGGTTATACAATTAGACGTTCAACAAATACCAAGCAGCATCCAAAACTTCATTTAACTACTTTTTAAATTATATTTCAGTCTCATCAAGCATGAAAATAATTATTTTAATTTATTCGGGCTATATTTGCGTTTGGTGCTTGAAAAGTATATAAAAATTAAATACTATTGAATTTCAGAGAAAGTGGACCGAAACAGCGCATTGTTTTTCAAAGGAGTTCTTCAAGATACTCATCACGAAGACTAAAGTTTTTAAGTGTTCATCTCATCAAAACTACCAAGAATCTCGAGCAATTGTTAATCCCCTATTATTACATGGTAATTACGTAACGTATTTACAAAAATGAAATTAATCAAGTTTTTAATGTTTAACTACTGGAAAAGGATGCCAAGAAAGACTTAATCTCTTTATCCTGGCTGTAACGTAGTTCGACATATTTAATGTAATTTATATGTAAATTAGATAATTAGCTGAACATTGTTATTGTGTATAAAATCTTTGGGTCTTTAAATTATTCATGTATAGCGAATATATTATCCCGGAGTGTGTACAAGCGTCTCCATTATTTTCAAATTATGATCATGATCATGATGCAAATTGTGAATATCTAGCATAATCCATTCCCAGCCGCGTATTTGCACGTTCCTTTATTAAAGGCTGAAATTATATAACCGTAACAATACTTCTAGATAAAATATCGTAAGTCAAAAATAATTTCTCTAATTAATAAATATGACTTGCATTTTCTTTCTCAACCTGCTATTTTATATGGAACAATGTATCAGTTAGGCAGCAGGAGAAGTAACCGGAAGCTTTACACGGAGTAAGAATGTCGCTTCCATTCAAGATTATTTCTTGTTCTTTTGTAGTGCCTTAAATATTGCTTGCCTTCAATTTTTACATTCATAACTATTTAATTAAAACATGCAAAAAATTCCTGCCGTTGTGAGTGGACCAATATTTTGAATATAGTTACAATTATAACGAAGAATACTCATTCCCCGCCATTGATTTCGGTGGATACAATTATTTATAATTAATTTTATTGGTTCTTTGAACTTTTTAACAATACTAGGGTAACAGTGGTTACATTATCCGAATGTAGTTTATAATGTTAAAGATGTAACTCACTATACAACCGAAGTCTCGAGGCAATTTACATAGGTTAGATTACAACAAGCAATCTTACATTTTTACTGATGAAATAATTTAAATATATAACAGAGATATGCCCCAGTTGCTGTTATACATAGGCGATGTACTTTTAAATTGCTATGGAATTTTTGTAAAAAAAGTTACATCGTACAGACAAACTTGTACATTTTTGCAATTACGAGTTTACAGCAACTGGGATATGTCTCTTAATTACAATTCGTAATAAATGTTAGTTTTGTAATTTTTAGAGAGCAGGCAGCTAAAGTTTTTTAATTGTAAATAAATCAACGGTAGTACCAAACCAATTACCATGAGTTATAATTAGTCGTTAAAACGAAAGAACTACTAGGTTCCCTGACTTGTGTATAAGATCACATTAGTTGAATATTACACTAACAAATAATTAATCAAGTGACCATTCATTAGTCCGTAGGACCAGAAAACGACATTATTTCTTCCTAAACTAATTCAAAGGTTGTAAATTATGAATGATTCTGGCAAATTTTTAGAATGTAACGAAGAAAACTAACTAGTACATATTTACAAAACACTAACAAAAACTAACAGAAATAAACAAATATCAAAAATTATACAGTTGTATAAACACTAATGTTAAGTTCAGATATATTTATATCTTAAGTAATATCTATAGGTTATTATCTTATAGATATAATATGCAATTGTATAAGTAACTCTAAATCCATCTAGCTTATAAATAATGATCTGAAAATAATTGGAATTATGTATTGGAAGGGGAGCGAGTACAAAATTGTCATCGATTTTTATAAAATAAACTTACGAGATACTTACTTTTTAACCTCTAGTACATTTATAAGGTACATTGTTAATTACCTAGATTATACTGACCTAATCTTTACGTAAGTACGTTGTCACCGACGTTGTCTTACTCAAATGAACCCATAAATAAAAAGTAAATGACGCTATAAGGTTTTAAAGTTATTTTTACATCTTTAATTCAGCACACTTAATGTCCTCAACACGAGTTCACACAAACATCCGCTACAACTTTAATCATGATCTTTATTTTATGAGGGGTTTAAAAATCCCTAGTACATCCATATTGCGTTAAATGGCATATAGGTACCTAATAGCAGGTCATTACATTACATGCACTGTTAGCCAGCAGCCTGATTTTTTAATGTACCACGTGTGCAAGTCGACCTTTGCCTTTGTCAACTGTCTTGATTTGATCTTGAAAAATTGAGTGGCTCAAGCAAATGCAAATCTATTAATGTTATCATGTTAAGAAATAATCACTGTTCTGATTTGCAAAGGCATTCAATTTGCACTTTTATTCCGTTAATTGATGACATCATGGGTAATAAATGTCTGCAGAGTATTTATGAATATAATAATAATAATAATTAAAATTAATGCCTACGAAAACATGGGGAAATCGATAGACACAGACAGTAGAGCATAAAACCAACATAATAAAATACATTCTGAATCTATAATATGTAATTATGTAACTACCGACATTTAGCTAAGGCATGGCAAGATGATATGACAGAATATTAACTATAGGTACATACGAAATATTTTTAATTCAAAAATATAAAAATATTATAGCGGTACTTATTGACTGTTCTAAATTGCATCTTCCTCGTCACAGATAACAACCTCTTCGTCTCCCATATGTATGCAGAATATCATATATAACTTTGTTGCCTAACAAACGATTCTGCCTCCTAATGGCCAGAGTTGGTTTCTTATTCCTCTTTTTCTTCTTTATGCCTGGACGGTGGACCAGAAATGCATTGTCCAGTATCATAAAATCGTAGTCCAGAGTGCACAGTGCAAAACCCTGGAAAGTAAACAAATGTTCAAAAACAAAGTCAAAAGTTGAGTCAAGTTTGGTCGTACAAACATTTACTCTCTACCTGCCATATGTCATTGCATAAGTTTATGTACTCTTATAAAGCTATAATAATTATACTAAAACTAAATAACAGATGGACTCTTGTAAGCTTTTTGTGTACTGAGGATTTTGAACGACAGCACAATCTTTCAGTCGTTCATATATCTTAAACTGTGAGCACATAATGTTTACTATGGACACAAGAATTCATCTTCGTGTTGAATAAATCGTTAGACCAGATTATCAGTGGAGATAAGAGTGCACAACGGTGAGCAGGAAATCTCGCGTTCCACTCTGCTATAATTTAAGACACAATCTTAATTTGACAAGGTGTTTGTTCAAAGTTATGACCACGTGTGTAGTATGCACTTAGAAAATCGATTTTCATACACTTTCATACCTATACAGAGTGATAAGGAAATAATAGCATTTGTACACTTCCTACTACTCTTCGATGAACTGCCACTTGAGAAAACTCCTTCAATGAATTTTTCCAGCTGACTTGACTTTAACCCATTTGCTAATGGCAACTCAACTCAAACTCAACGTCCAGTCAAAACGTATGTAGAATATGGAGTGGCAGGGTACATATGCATAACCAACTGAACTTGAGTTTGAGTATCTACATATTATACCTATGTATATATTTTGCCAAATTTTGTCCAGTCGCTAAAATTGCTACAGATTTGCAACAACCAAAACATGGTAGGCGAAATCCGTCAAATATGCATGGGCGTCATGTCATAATTATTCCAAGTGTATAAATTAAGGATTATGCAATATGCCAATAAAATATTCACCTCATGAATACTTCATTTCTTATGATTACTGTGTCCCGGCGAGCTTTCCGATAATTCGATAACAAAATAAATAAATAAGGTGCTCATTATTCGGAAGGTGAGTTGTGAGTATATTATGTGAGCACAATACCTACACATGAACAAACGGAATTGAAATGAATAAAACTTTTATGCTCAAAACAGCTTTGGCTGTAGCCTGATACATTATGCATATAGTCCAGGAGAGAAAATCCATTTGGCGTGAAATGTGCTTCTGCTTCTATCCTTGCCTCTTGTGAACTTTGTGCAAACTTTCCCTCTTTCCTCTACCTGACACAAATACCTGTGTGCCTGCATGTCTGGGTACATATGCCAACAATTATTATATTTTCTCTACACGGGTAAGCTTATTCACATTCACAATGCCTATTAAACCAATGCTCCCTCCTGACAATGAGTACACGGGCTTCATAGACAAGTGAGAAGTTGGAATAAAGCAAGCGACATCGGCTCTCGCTCTAGATGTGGATATGGCTATGCTATTACATTACTATCACTTACTTTCACTATTAGCAATGTAGGTATGTAAAAGAGAAACTTGGCTATTTCGTTCATTGTCAAAGTTCCTATTGTTGCCTATTTATGAAATAATATTGGAATGTCGAACTGTTCTCAGACGACGAAAACGAAAAAACAAAACAACCCCAGTGATTGATTTTGAACAGAGTTTTAGTACCGTATGAAAAATTGAGTTCCAGAATGAAACTACCTACCTAACAAATATCAATGTGTCAACGAGGACGATGAGAAAATTGGTCAAATCTCTATACTTTCCTGGACTCGGTGGTCAATAATTATAAATTGTGTACCTCAACTCGAGTGGTTTGTAGATAATAATTATACAGTTTTAATCAGTAGCTTGATATTTACAGGGATGTTCAGGTTGTACTATAGAGGTAAGAATGTTCCTTGCACCAATTCGATTTTACAGCCCAATTCCCTTCCCATTCCCATTCAAGCAAAACACCGCACTGGAACTGGAACTGGAAAACGAGGCAGAAGGACAATCGTCGTTTGGCTTGACTGATAAACAGCTTCAAAGAACTTTGCATGATTCGGAAATGTGTGTGTATCCAGTCAAGTTAGAGGCAAAGTCAGGAGAAGTCGAAGTACGCCATACCACTTTACACAATGTACAAGTATTATCTCCAGCATACCTTACATAACTGCAGTGAAATAATCTACGTTCCTGGACTGACTGCTGTATCATTGAAATTGAAAAGTGAACGTTCTTCACAGCAACTGTCAACAGCAGCAATGCTTTTCATTTTTTAAGAATCCATTAATTATATATGTAGGCTTTTGTAGTATGTTTATGCTACCCATTTAATCTCTTAAGTGGTTTTCTTGGCATGCATCCTACCTTTACCTGGACTATTAGTAATGGGCGACTCCGATTCCAAGCCCGACCACGGTTTACTATCGACGAGTAATAAAACCTTGTAATAGGTCATTGTATGTAGCAAATGGGATATGAATGATATATCTGGAGACTCGTCGATCCATTTTAGTTGCAATTAAAATAAACAAAAACAAATACTCAGGTGAAAATGCTTCCTAGTAAAAACGAGGCAGTTAAAATCTTGACAGATTGAGTTATAAATGATTTTTCGTATGGGAGTACATAGTGTAGAGTAGACTGTGCTAGTAGGTATGTGAGTAGTGCTAACTGTAAGCCTTGCTGTGTGGATATGGATACATACATTTGTAGGCAGTATTCAGAATCCCTGAATAACTATTTTTTGTATGTAGCATGTTGTCGTTCAAGATTTTTCTGAGTGTGTCACGCAACGAAGCGGAGGTGGTTAGATATTCCCTGGAGGTTCAAAAAATTCTATTTTACCGGTTCGTCGTGCTCACTGCTGTATTCAACTGTCATTATTCTCGCCGTAATAATGAATTAGACCGGCGATGACTGTCATGTAGAGTATTATGATTGTCCACCGTTACTACTAGATATTTTAATTATTTACTGACTATCCCTACGTTAAAATAGTGCACTAAAGATATGTAGCTCGTACCTGACTCATTTTGTCTCGTAAGCCTTCCCATGTAAGTCTTTCATCATAATATGGTTCTTGATTAGTTCCTATGTAAATTGGCTCCCAGAAATGGTATGGTTTCCTTCTTTTCGCAACGTGGAAAATATTCAGCGTATTCTCATCTGTTGGAAGTGACAACCACTTGTTGTATTTTGGCACTTTGTGACATTCTGGACAGACATATTTGTGAAATGGCACTGCTGTTTTCGTTTTGAGTAAGTTTGTCAAATCTTTCTTCACATCCGGTATTCCATATCCTAATTCTACTTCAAATATGGGCAGCACATAAACTCTAGGATTACGAGTTTGCTCACCCATGACCTTAGCTTTTAACCGAAATAATGCATCCTCGCGAGCGATCATCTCCAGGAAATTCGGAATTATATTTAAACTGGGGTACAGTTCTATATCAGAGGGGAGAACAAAGAGAGTTTTTGCCTCTTGCCGAGCAAGGTTTCTCGCTACGTTCACAGGATAAGTGAGTTTCTTTGTGCGTCTGTAGGATGGTGTCTCGTCGTTGAAAGTTGGGACGACATCACAGTTAACTGAAATGATATATGTGGAGCAATAAACGTGATGCTTAGGCTAATCGTCCGTGCATTATGTTTTCTTCAGATAATTACCATGGGTTTGGGTAATGAAACAAAATGAATTTGACTCACCTCCGGTTCCGGTTTTCAAAGAACTCTCCGTGGGAACGACGGTGTCCTTCGCAAATCTCGAGTCGTAGAAAATATGAAATGTGACTAATTTCTTGATTAGAGGACTTGTGCACTCTCGAAGATACTCAATTCGTTTGGCTGTCTCCTCGAAATCACTACCAGGAGCATACAAAGCAATGGAAACGGGACCTTCCCATCGTTCAGTTAAAGGTACCAAATTATCGAGAAAGCGGAACTCGCCATGAGTTGTGTATGTCACGGATTCGTTACAGCCAAACGTAGTCGAAGCGACCGCATAGTTTGTAATGATAACGTAAGTGTTCCGTTTCGCTCTTCCCGACCTGTACTCACTAAATGAAGGACTGCCGTCGGTCACACAGTAGCCCGAAGTTTGATTCGAGCCTCGATAAATGGGAGTCGTTTCGAAAGAAGTCCCATTTGCAGAACTATTAGTGACTAACTCTGGTTCTTCCGACGGTCGTTCTCGTCTGTACTTTAAACTCCACAGGGTTTCTTCCGAAATAAACTTTAAATTCACTGGCTCCGTTGATTTTTTCAGTCCGCCATTTTCCATATTTCTCATTACGGTGAAGTTTAGAACAAAAGTGGTGCAACAAACCACAGCAAAAAGGTAAACCCAATTTCTAATGTACATTATCACGATGAGTTGAGCGTTAGTCACTCGCCATTCCTTCAAGTCCACTCCACTCCACTCCACTTCTCAGCAACTAGAGAAATGTTCTCAATCAGCACAAAGGTTTCTTCATTTCCGAAACGATGTCTTATAGAGCAAACTCTTCCACCCAGATATACATAACTAGAATTACATATGGTTTTAATTAAACAGTACCTACGAAGCTACATACAACTCAGAAACAACTTCAGACTTAAGGTCTTCTCGAAACATATTAAGAGCATGCCAATGGAATAATTACATTCACAAAGCTAATTGAAAGATGATGTACGATTACCTGTCAGTTCAATTAATTAATGTTTTCACCCTGCGATAGAATTTATTCTGAATGGGAGTTCGACTCCCTTGATCAGGTGCACAAGAAAGCCAACATTGAGTTCTATTTCCCTTCGTCAAGTTTTCATAGAGTTCTTTTGTTGGTCGTTTCAACGGTAGGACAGCAACTTTTCTTTTTGTCATCACCGATGATCAGGATCTTAATAAACCAAACAATTGTCAGGGAACATCAAAGAATAATCAATCTGCCTTTCATTTCACAATGCACTGGACAATTTTACCCTGCTGTACTTCAAAAACTCAATCATCACCTGAATGGTTTTAATCAAGTCGCCGATTGTGAAACGCACGAGATGCCTAGGTACATACATACGCACTATTGTTTTCGACAAAGCGAGAACAAACTAAAAGCTGTTGGGATATATCTATGTTACTTTTAATCAAAACGGAACACTGAATATGTAAACTAAATTTTATTTCGGCTATTCCAGACGTGCGCTTAATTAATGCGTAATGTCATAATTATAACTATAAAGATGAAGATAACGATCATGGAAACGCCTCGGTAGCTACATAGGTACTAATTACATAGTAACGAACATATAGGGATATAGACTTAAGTACCAGCCTTCATTCATATGCAAATAGTGAAACTAGGTTTAGATAGCAAATGGTACAATTAAATCGCAGAAATTTTTTAACAAGTTGTCGATGTCATAGTAAATAGAAGATTAAATCTATGCTACCTACTTATTTCCAGAAATGTTTAGGATAGGTTGTTAGTACGGGAGCGAATCTACGCTTTTTATAATATAAAAGAAGCTTCATGCTTGAAATATTATAACAATCTACCTATGTGCGTTTAAGGTTTGGAAATGTGAACACTCACTACATTATTGTGTACACTGGGGATTAGTGCACTAGCTTGATCGACAAATTCTGAAACACCTTTCAAGTATTTTTTGACAGGTTTATTCAATTTGTTTAGAATAGATTCAGCCTTTCAAGGTTCTCAAGCAAATTATATATAATTATAATTTTTCAACATGTATGATTTTGAAAAAGAAACAAATTATGATTGTATGTAAAGAGTGCCAAATTCAGCTTAAGTAGATAATGATTTAATTATCTTATAATCATTCTTTATAAAACTCTTTCGACGGATTACGTGAGCTGTGGAGATGTAAAATTTCTGGCTTTTTATACCAGACAAACAGTATGGTTATTTGTTATTTCTTTATTAAATACGGTTTGTATTCAGAACACAGAAAATAGCTAAATTTTTGCCTAATCAGCGGATTAATTATTCTTTAAAAATGCTTCCTTTTTGGAATCGTCTTACGATAATAGTTTATTTTTTCGATTTCGTTTATCTTTGCAATTCTGAAATATATTTGAATATATAGTTTCGTATCACAAAGATATATTTCGTTGAGTTGCACAAAAATAGTAGGCATGCCTAGTAATACTGGTGATGAGCAGATATGTTCTTTCCTCGTACAATGACATGGGGCAAAGTAAGTCGACGTTTTCGAATCTTATCCCATTTTCGTGGCAGTACTATGCGGTTCTCTATGTAGACAAGGCCCAACGATTTTAGATCGATTAAAATTGAAAGCACTCAACTCGGAAAGCAAAAGTGGAACCGAAAATGCTGTTTCGAGGAAAATAGATGTTCGTAGAAGATTTTCGACATAAGTAATAAATTTCCTTCCTAATCATTTCTGCTTTATAAAAAGCACGAACAACCAAACCAGTGACTGTAATTATTTTGCAAGAATTTTTCTAGCGTTTCATTGTCTACCATGAATTTGCTCTATATTCAAAAGTACAAGGAGCTTATTTTTCTTTATCCATAGTATTTGTTTACAATTTGGGTGCATGAGTTACAGTAAACACGTAAATTGTGAAATAGATTCAAATGACTGAAATCTTTTTGTGCTCGATTTTCACCCCCAGCTTTTCACCACCAATATTATTACTAAGGGATTTTTAGTTCTGTGTTAAGATTTGAAACGTAAACGAAGTGCCAAAAATGCTATCCTTGTTTAAACAAGTTACACAATGTAACACATACAAATCACAGCACATTTTTGCAGGAATTGTCACTTAGTTTTTTAAACAACTTTCAAGAAAAAGATGGTGTGATTTTTATCATTTTTGGCGATGACGCAAATTTTTTTAATGTCTAAAATCGCTAAAATGAGAAAATGAGAACTCTTACTGTTTTCTAGACTTGTTTATAAGTATAGCTAGTATTCAGCTTTAGTTCGTGTTTGCTGTTTATGCAGTTAAAATATTGGACTGTCAAGCAATTCACTATTACTTTCAAAAAGACTACAGAGAAACCAGGGAAAAGCATGCAAACAAAGTATAGTCACTGTTAATAGTTTACGTGTATCATATCGCCGCTGAAGGTGTAAATCATATTACGATCTATATAATTTCAACGGCATTTAGGCTCACAATTACAACTTCAGCAACGTTACATGAATAGCTATACCTATAAGTGCTACATTATGACAGTGACGGAAAGTTACTAAAGTAAATCTGTGAACCCATATCGTACAGGCTGTGAGAAATGATAGAAATTAAAACAAATGCCACCGTCATAAAGCCTATATAGAGTAGACAAAGGAAGAATTTGAGCAATCCAAGCATTCGGCTTCTGTGTTCCTACGTCTTGCCTTGTACTCTCTGAATTTGTTGTTTCCGCATAAGAAACGAACTTTATAACACACCAGCTCTACACCAAGTTCAATAATAGTAAATAATAAATTTTATTTTCACATTACTTCTACATTGGGTGTCGGTGTGTTGTGTTGGCACTACCTGTGAACGTGGTATCAATGTAAATAAAATTGTGTTTTCTCCTGCCAAGAAATGTTAAGATTGTCGAATAACCGTAAAAGCAAACGGAACGAAGGTGGAAATCAATAAATGGAGAAGTGAAAATGATTTTAGTACACGAGTTTTATAAAATTACCTGAAACTCCCTGATGAATCAACTCTGATTTTCCTTTGAATATTTTCTCCGGTTCTTTCTTCCTTATTGGAGTATGACTATCTACACGATGAAGTTTTCATTGTTGACACCTTCTTTTAAATATCTCACGATGCTAGCAGCTAGCACCTATATGTATCTTTTTCCCTATTGAAATTATATGATGATTGATCTTTTTTATTTTAGTAACTAACTCTACATAAGAGGTAGATCAAAACTAGAACCATTGGATCTGGAAGTAGTGAAACTGCGCTGAATACAATGAAGATTATTATTACTACTGTAACGTTTTCGTGCCAGTCTACATACAAATAAAACACGTATATATATTTTGCTCAAGAAAAATAATATACAAATTTGCTGCTAGGAAAATTGTGGAAATGAGCAATGTCAATGTGGAATACTAATATTATAAAAAATATGACAGTAAAATCGACAAAATAAATGAATATATGGGTTTGTCACACACAGAATATATTAGTATTTTCTTGCTTGCTTGCTGCCTGCCGTCAAATTGCGAAGGTAGGATACTAATAAGGTAGATACTAACCCGAATATCTTTTTTGATGGAATGGCATGTGCTACATGTATACACACTGAATAGGAAGGAAAGTACGAAGCACAATGTAATTTAGTAGATGAGTTTTTTGTATGATTTGTAGTAGGGAAGGCTTTTGTGTGGAAGTTGAAGTTTGGGAGCCGAATGTAAATATGAGTTCGTGACTTCTATTTGCTCTATTGTGTTTTATTCACTTATTTCATTTATTCATATCGATGCTTCCAAATAAGTAATAATTTTTTTCAGACTTAGAAAATTGTGAGTTGAATATATAGCACATCACCTGCTCTTACTCTTGACTGTTGGCTCTTCCGTGGAACTGGAACGAATGTGAATGTGAACCACCAGCACCAGTGTGTTTCCTTCCTGTCACAGGTACCTACATATGCATACCTACCTTCGTATTTCACAATCCTGGATTAACCGGCTCATAAGCCAAAGGTTTTGCGCTCATCAAGATCTGATCGAGTATCACAAATTGCACGTGTAGATTGAGCGTAATAACTGTGGGAATTGGGAATGATTGTGGCTATTTTCGATACTAACGTAAGTTGTGTATGTAAATATGTCCAATGAAATATCTGTAAGGGTAGAGCGTGGAAGATCCTACGAGAGCCACTTGCATTGAAGGTGAAAAGCTTGATTATATCGACCAAAAACTTATGAGTATTATAAATTCATTGATTGCTCTGCCAATAAAAATCTGATTTGTAATCCATGCTTGGAATTGAAGACACACGGGAAAGGATAAACAAAAGAGAGACAGTTTCTTAAAAACCTGGTTAGAGTACACATGACCAAACAACGCTTTGTCAAACCAACCAGTTCAGACTTTATAACACTTTCACATTGTTTCACACTGGCCCAAACAAAATTAATCAATTCCTTGATTTCCCACACTCAAATTCTATTGTTTAAATCTTTGATTTGACAAGAAGAATTAGAATGTGGACACGGATGATATAGGTAAAGTACGCAATGCGGGAGGTTCTTGCTCCTCGTCCACGAGTCACAGCTAGTTTTGAATACGGAGGAGGTAGAACGGTGTAAAATAAAGTATCTCGTACCGTTTGTGTCTTGTTGTAGCATGTGGAAAAACATTTATTGGCATTGTATGTGGCCAATAGTGCCTACACGCTTACCATTCCAAAGTTCCTTCACAATACCAGACTAGCTGACTGACTGACTGACTTACTGAGTCCAGCTCCTCCAGACTACAATGAGAATAAAATATGAGGACATCAGTGGGAGAATGAAAGCGCGAGCTTTCTTTGATAAGATATGGGAAATACGATTAATAGACTTGACGCGTTAGACAGGATGCAGTCAGGGGTTAATAGGAATTGTGTACTGGCTAATATTGATAATCCTGAGCAAACTGACACTTTTTCTTTCTTATTCTCGCTCCGTCTTGTTCATTGTTAGGAAGATTTAGACACAGTTCAATTCCGATATTCTTTCCTGTTCCTGCATAGTCGCATCGTGTTTGTAAGAGAACAACTGGAACGACTCAACTCACTCAACTGGCTTGCCACTCTTTTCGGTTGGGATGCAGATAGATATTATAATTGTATATTCAGTATTCACTCAGTAAATGAGTCAAGCAGAAAAATAGATGGTAGGTATTCTAAGAAGCTGACTTTTATGATGACTATTATGACTTCTTCGTGAACATAGTCGCCTATATCTGCATGTAGTAGATTTTGAACAAAGTACAAGTAAAATGCAGTAGGGGTACGGTGTGTAAATAAGCGTTTGAAAAAGTTTGAACAGGAAATAGCTCCGTGTCCTTTACGTCCGATTTCAGTGAGTCCGGCCAAATGCAATGCTATTATTACAGTTACTGTATATAGGTAGGTTTGCAAGAGGCAAGAGGTCTGAAAGTTAGAACTGCTCCGCTTAGCCCGCTTGATAAAACTAGACAAGTTGGAACGAGGAACCAGAAGGAAAGTCGGCTCCGTTCCGTCCGTTTCCATTTCCATTTCCATTCCACAGCGAATACTCCTTCATTTCCTACATACCCTACTACTACTTACTACAATATTCAAAACTTTGCTTTTCCTTTTCCTTTTGCATTTGCAAACACTTTTGAGGCAAGCTGGCACAGTCCGATCCGAACAGACAGACAATGACAATGCATACAACCCGGTCCAGTTTGTACGCAACACAGCCGCCAAGCCGAAGAACCGTTTTAATACTTTGTCAATTATTATACATATACCTATATATATTATTTCGCCTGTCAATAAGCTCATTAGTCGCTAGCAAATATCAACCTTCAATACGTGGTTCATCATGGGATACGATACGACTGAAAGGGAAAATCATTTCGCCTACTTCTCCAGGGTATTCTGCCAATATGGGAATAAACTTGCGCAACTTGCAAGTCCTATTATGCGTACACGTGTAAGCAAATACATAAACATCTTTCAGATATTATATTCAATACTCCAGAGCATACAGATGTCTACCTAGAAAGCACTATCAAATATTAACAAAATAATTCCAAGTCTCATGTATTCGACAACAATGCTGTAAAGCGAATCCATGTAAGAATATCTCTGATGAAAATTTAACACAACAAAATTATACAGATGCGCAAATATTATTTAAACAAGGAAAATTGACAGTATTTGCAAAATTTAATTCCCTTCCAAATCCTCATGATTTACAAAGACACAAAGGCAGGATAGTATTCTTCAAAGGTAGCATTATATTGTGCAAGTTCATGGCTACTCTACTATCGCTGAATGGCAATTCTTTGAGTTTAGAAATGAATGTTTTTAAAGGTGGCAATGTGAGTGTGTATTTACTTACGTATGTACGTTAGAATTTGAGATTATTAATTTAAGAGATACCCATTTCTTAATAATAGCTCGTCTATTATAAAATACATATAGATACTCCACATTTATTTTAAGAGCATAGGTATATGATACTAAAGGAAAATGAATATTAAATCAATCTGGTTTACAAATACCTGCCTATAATTTCCCAGGTAGGTAGTACCTATACTAAATGTGGTAGATGGTTATTGAAATTCAAACTTGGTGATTTCTTTGAAGCTTCTTTGAGAGAGCTTAAAAGGAATACCTTTCTGGAAAGAAATATTATATTATGTATTTGCTTCAGAAGTATAGCAGCTACGATTTTAATTTTATATAAGATACCTAAGTAAATTATGCAATTAACTCTCTAGGTTACTGAAGGGTGAAAATGTGAAAAATCAATGCTTTTCTACCTTACTGTGGTACTGGTATTTTTATGTCGTAGGCCAAGGAGTTTACCAGTATTAACCTATGGAACAGCATCACCACTAGGGTAGCTAACTATTTTTAATTTTAAACTTTTTTTTGCAGCATTTATGTTCGATATTTTATACGTTTATTGTTACGTAATTTTTGTAGTCACTTGTATGTATGACAAAATAATTTTAGAAATCAAAATTCATTAGTAAGAATATAAAATTATATTAATAGCACTTTATTATTACTTCTTAAAGAATAACGTTGTCCCCACATTCTAAAATCAAATTGAATCTTTATACCGTCCTCCGGCAGCTTGTAGCTCAACACATCGTACACTTTTTCTTATCATAAGTGAGTACAATTTATTTCTCACTCTAGTTCTAAATTATGCCCGAAGTCCTGTGCTTTTGAACTAAAGACCTAACTTGTCAGCCTAATTCGTGACCCAATTCACACGTCATCATTATCTCGGCGACGAAAACATAAGCGCAGTTTGTCACATTCAGAAGCCTCCAGGTCCACCGTGTTTGTGCGGTTAACGACATAAACGTACCTGTGTCAATATCAAACGGTATGTGTATACACATTTAATTATGCAATGAGGGGAAGATATATACCTTTAATAGGTGTTTAAGCGTCGCAAACAATATCGAAAATGAATTAAAAGCAATTTCGTAAAACTGTTAAGTGAAGGCAAGAAGTTTGTGTTTGTATTTGTGCTTGTGCTTGTGTGAAGTTGTCTTACTAGTTAGTTCATTCATCCTCTCCCAACGATGTTGAGCAATAATTCCTTTTCCAAACTCTGGTCTCTGCCTTATCTTTCTACAACGCTACGACTACGGCCACGGATACGACACGACACGATTAGAAAACGAAAACCATATATACATTTATATAATATTCAGACAAGATAGCATATTATTGTTTAATGTTGTATTATGAATCAGAATCGCTTTATTATATACATAGTATAAATTGTATATTGTTGCATTCTACTGATTCCATTTTACTTTAGGTAGGGAACTACAAAATAGGCATTTTATGCGTTACTTGACATGCATGGACATAGATAGGTACCCGCATTGTTTTCTTCGTTACAGCTCATATAGGAGCTTTAACATGGTATATTAGCTTGTGCAGTCTAGTACATATGTAGTAGCGTATTGAAAAGGTAAATGCTTTTGTTGTAATCTACTAATCTCTCTTTACTGTCAGTTAAAGACCAAAGCATAAAAGTCAAAGAAAGCACAACATAAGTTGTGCAGTATTATTCTTTGGATTGTAGTAATAAATAAATGTAATAATGTATGTAATGTTTTCTTCGCATAATTAAAGTGAAAGTGGATTAGAAAAAAATCAGGTTGTAGTTTAGAAAATTTAGATAGCAACAGAAGAACTTTCCTTAAAAGTGACAGTTTTTAAATTTGCACTGTTTCTTGTCATATCATCTTATGAACATTTTTTGATGGCATTTCATTGGAGTACGTAGTTCACCTGCTGCTGAGATATCATACTGAGATTGCATGATATGATATATGCATTCATAGTCACTCATTAGTTCCATGTTATAGTTCTTGATTTGCCTAATTTCATCAATTCATGAAGTTAAAACAGTCAACAGTCACATAAATCCCTTCACACTAGTTCAAAAGTAACAAGCTTTTCCTGTACAAACAGAACCCCAAAATTATAAAAGGTTGACAACAGAGTATTTAAGTTCGTTTCATCAATTAAAAACCACGTCATTTGCTGAGTAGTTGGGTAAAGAAAAAACTGGAAGTTGGAATTATTGTTGCCTAGTCTTCACTAACTACTGGCTCATTACAGATATAGCGTCGGCCAAGGTTAGTTGCAACTAAAGTTGTTTTCGTTTTTATTTTTTCTACGATGTTACATTTAAGTACAGGAGCTTACAGGTAACTCAATTAAATAAGACGTTCTGACTATATACTTTTCAAATGGTAGAAGAATCTTGATATTAACTAGTGTGCTGGTTAATACCTGTTACCGCGAAAAGTAGCCAGAAATTATTATTATTCACTGTTTTTGCACAATTAAATAACACAGTAGTTACCCTACTTAATGTAGTGAAAGGGGTACTTTTTGATAATAAGAATCTAACGCTTGTCTTGTATATTTGTAGCCAGTTAATTTTTTCTTCCGTAGTAACAACTCCTTCAAACATAAAGTATTTTAGTGTGTAACGAATGATAATTGACTGTACGTATGTATGTACGTATGCCAAGTGATAAATAAAAGTAATATGTACCTATATATATATGTAAAAGTAAATAGTACAAACTTGATGTCAATCTATCGATTTCCAGAGTGTTTAAACCAAACATTCCCCATAAAAAGTCGTTTTATTCCGTCATCCAATTTTTCCTGGGTTTGTGTTGATCTCCAAAATATTAAAGTGCCCCTTCTTTATTACAACATCAGTCGAGTTAATTATACTAACCACTTTAGCAGTAGTTGACGACAGGGCGATAGTTAAATAAAGACAAATTGTTTACGCTGTTATGGGTTCTTTGTTAACTAGCTGCAGTAATTTCTACCTAGTATAATGGGGATGGAGCATAATTCAACGTCAGTATTTTATTATTCTAACAATGAACGTAAAATCTCCAGTGTATAAATAAACATACGTTTTCTTTTAGCTCTGCTAAATTAATGCACGTAAATCGATCGAAATAAAAATGACCTTTATTAGACAGCTGGACACTCAACGTGTTTTATTTGCAAGTTTGACTGCACGCCAAATGGGAAAATGACTTGTAGGTACGCTGCGTTTGGAGTAGTTACGCGAATGCAAATTTGATCAAAATACATACATACATACTTGCTTCCAACTTGCCAATGTGAAAAATCCTTGTAATCATCAATGTGCAAATAAAGATCAAATACATCTTCAAAAATTAACCTACTCCTATTTATTGTCGAATGCCTAACTTCAGACTTAAAATGATGGACATTTAAAAAAAAATTCAGACTTAAATTATGTAACATGTTGAATATTTAAAATATCATCATTAATATAATAACCCATAAGTATGTAGTTTGTAATACTTAAAAAGTGTTTGTATTTTACTGTGTCATGTTGGCAATTACCTACCGTTGTGGGTAACAGTGTAATAAAATTTATTGCTTTCTCTCACTCTAGGTACCTATTTATATATGTAGGTCTACATTTATTACTACACAGTATATCAGCATGAGTAGCTAAACGTGATTTCTTTGTTCTTTAGTGGATACATCCAGAATCCGGTGAACAGCAACATCACAATTACTTAACTGTTTACCTATACGAATATTTAAACTCCAAACATAAAATCGCCATCTTTATGGAAAAGTTTGTAGGGAGTAATTAATTATTCCCAATTTTGTCTTTGCCTTAAGGAGATCTTACGCTAAATTAGCATCTCTGCATGTTTTCTACATGATGTACGACACGACAAGTGTTTATGTCGATACAGACATAAACTACATAGCTACTTTTGTAAACTACAATGCTTTGTATTGGTATGTGATCCGAATACCTAAATGCTTGCCATATCTAGTAGGTGTACGTACCAAGGTTATTATACCCAGCTCGGAACCTTATATAATTATTACTTCTCCCCAAAAGTTCGAGCGCTCGATTAGATCCAAATTTCCGCCAGTGTATAATGGAAGAAAACTGAACGCTTACGCAAAGTAAGCATCAGCAATAATAATATCAATATTCACGGGAAAATTACTATTACTAATTCAGCCGGCATTTAAATAGAACTCTCATGTTCACTAAGCACAATGTGGCAGGTACCTTCCAGCAGATGGTTACTTTAGCTTTTACTCTTTTACTATTTAGTATTTGCAACTTGTAGGGAACAAAATATACGCTAACGTCGGTACCTACCAAACTACATGTCTAGCTAATCGTCATGATTATACTGGTGTCAACGAGTCTGCTGAACTGCTGAATTGGCTCAAGACTACTACTCTATACCTCTATACTACGTTTGCTCAAGCATTAGCACTGTTACTATTAGCATTAAAAGTCAGTGTAATTGTGGGAATTCATGTTATATGTAATTATAGTCGGTGTCAGTACTATAGTACGATGTACCCTAGCTTAATACTCCGTCTTCCTTTAAGATAGCAGAAACGCTGTGGGTTGTCTTCCGAATGATACGATGATCTGCTCACCCGTATATAGATACGAGTATAGGCACCACCAAATAAAAATGCAACGCACGCAGGCAAACGATAACGGTGCTTCATAATTCGAAAAATGGAATGGGTCATACAATGCACTAACAACTAATAATAGGTGCTGGTACGGGTAAATATGAAATATTATATACAGATGAAGGGAAATACCGTGTAATTATTCTAGCTATTTTGCTGTCAAAGATGCAAACCATGTTAAACTCAATTTTTCATAAATGCAATCATTGCGATGGGTATGCCAATCCTCTTAAAAGCATTCGCTCTGAATAGGCGTTTAACATGGTTTGCATTTGTACTTAAGCACATTTAAGACGGATTGCATTTAAGGAAAATTGCATGTAGCGTAGTTTTTCTCTTCAACCAAGATTTGTAACTTTTGAATTTTTCAGTATTTACTTAATGCAACTTGCATTTCTAGTTAGTTATATTTATGTACGGACTTTTCTCCCGTGTAGGTGTATGTAGGTAGATAGAAGATTTTTGGTTTGCGTCGTTAGTTCTTTCTGTGTGTGCATGTTTCTCGCAAAACCTTGATGATGGGAGGCTCCAGTTGAAGTTGAAAGTAAAGGGAAAGGAAAGGATAACGTACGGAACAATGCCAAATGGTAAACGCTTGGCGTTGGCAATGCAATGGCACGGGATTGTATGAATGAGAGCAGATGATAGTCACGTGTCCGTACGTGGAAATACATGAACGGAACCAACTAAACTAATATTTTGGGCAATGTCGAAAAGTCGACTCGAAACGGAAACTCTAAACGAGCTTCCATTGCAAACTTGGAATTGATGTAGACGTCCTTAGACTTGAGTTGAGTTGAGTTGAGAGTCTTCAAGTTTAAAGTCAAAGTCTTAAGCTGGATTCTGGACTCTGGACCTTCACCTTCCTTTAATCTCGTTGAGTCCGATCTAAAAATCAAGATTTATGTTTATAAATAATTCATTCTCCTTCCAACCCGGGTAACACAGTCAACAGTGGTTTCCTCTGCGTAAGTCCAAAGTCGGTTCAGTCCTACCTATAATATAACTAATATCCCTTAGATCATGGATTCTAACCTGCCTAACATCTAAGTATAGTAGTACACATTTAAACTTTAACTGGCAACTAAGTTGATTTTTGCATTTTTTCAAGTTTTGCGTTCATTTGCGAAGCCCCCGTGATCGTTTTGTTGGTTGTCACTCTCCCTTTTTAAATTGTGAAATAACACGGCAGCAAATTATGAATTAAGATGGGGATGGGAGTAATGTATGTCTCCAGTCCTACATCCTAAGTCGTGACATTGAACTAGCCAATGTATATTAACTAATTCAAAATAGTGTATTCCGTCATCAGTTGCAGGCAGGTTATAGGATATTAATACAATGATCTCGTATGGCTGACACGATTTTAGAATTCATAGAGTTTCAAAATCGTAGTGAGTGAAATCATTTCCGTTTTGAAAGGGTTCGTATAGAAATTGCAAGTTGTAATTGTGCAGAGTGCTGTTGTGTGGTTTAGTGTGCACATCCAACATCACAGTTAAGTAGGAATTAGGAAGAAGTATGTGACTTTATTTACATTCAGCATTTAGTTAGTTTTTAACTTGCATGAGTTACAAGGCAATATCTAAATCAGTGTTTATTCTGGTGTTTTATATGAGTCATGAGTGCGAGTGGAAATGAATTTCACATTTTACCAGAATGTGAGTATGTAATTATGGATATGGAATTGCTGCTTTCAGAGCAGATTAGAGTAACAACGTGAAAATCCCAAAATAAATTAAGACTTGAGTTAAATGTGGAAAACAAATTCAAGTCACACGTGAATTTTAGGGATATTGGTTTACAGTATTTAGTAATCATTTTGTAATTCAGTTGTGTATTTTTACCGATATGAATAATTGATACGAGTTGAAACCAATTAGCTTTCAGTTTAAGTGCAATTGTGGTATTGTGGAATGTGACGATGATTAATACATACCTATTATTTATATTGTGTATAATGTAGATACTTATTATATTTATATTTTATAAAATATGTATATATTTCTGTTTAATTTAGGATTAATTCTAGTGCTGCCTGGGTGTGATTATTTTTTAAAATATGGATTTAAATCCCGAAGTAGAGTTTCACATTGGCCGCAACGTGCCATGGATTAAGCTGCCCGTCAAAATTAAAGAGGTAATTATTTTATAAATTTGCTTTTAGTAGTAAAATACATGTGATTTGTGGATATTTTACTAGTAAGATACTAAATGTACGTAGTATAACAAAAATTGCTGAAAAATGGAGAGAAAAAATATTACTCATTGATATTCATCATTCATCAGCTGTAGTAATAGTCCATATTGAATAGGACAGGGTATACAGTACATTTTCTTCGTAATGTAAACTTTAATCAGGGTAAATATAGTGAGAGAAAGTGAATTTTACGAATTTTACCTATTTAGATCATACATTTGATGCTAATTATAAAGTGCCGAAGAGTCGTTGTATGCTTTTAAATACATTATTCTTTTTAGATTTTTGGAAATTCGCAAAAGGGATATGAGAAAGCTGTCGTATCCTACAGCATTCGGAATCAGCTTCGTTTTTCGGACCATATGAGTGAGTTACAGGTTTCATCATTGCAATTTGAATTTCGCTGATATATATTCATAGTTCCAACAGCTTGCTGTCTCGAGTTTGTGGCACAATTTTGTAATACTTTCAGTCAAGACGATTCGCAAGGATGAAAGCAAATATTATGAAGAGGTTGTTGGCTATAGCAAAGAACACCTTATGTTATATCCTTATCACTTGTCGGATCGTGTTGTTAAAGGACTTCGAATAACTCCATTCCAGTACTACACAAGCGTTATGGAAATGATTATGGATCAAGAAAAAAGTTACGATTCTCTTCCAAATTTCACTGCTGCTGATTGTGAGTGAAACCCTACTTTTATTATTCTTCCTACATTATAAGAACGTACTGCTAAATTTAAAACTATTTTCATTCTAATAGAATTTAACAAGTTTTATAGCGCTTACTGAGTGGAATGAACGCGAAAAAATCAATTATTTTTGAAACAATACAGAAAATAATATGATTTATTTGTATTTTTAGCCAAGCTTTCGGCTACTAGTTGTAACCATCATCAGGGCATCTAAACTATAGTGATAACTAGTGCTTCCTTATTTTCTCTGATTCGTAATATCGACTAATCTCTTTAATTATGTCATCCCCTTGTGGTAGACTCAGCGATAGTCAAGTAATGAAGTACTCAGTTTAAAGTGGCTCAAAAGGATTAACAAATAATTCTTAAGTCATTAAATGTAGAAATTATGAAATTGCAGTTGGCTGGACCAGTCAATATTTTTTTTGCATATCGCATTTGAAGGTCACAAAAAAGTCTTGCGTAATTTTTACCAAATCAAAACGAGTTATGTATCTGCTTGATTTTTTCATGCATGTAACTTGTTTTGCTGCTAGTCCAAAAGCGTTTAGCTTGTTTTGGGCCTTCAGCGGCAGTATGCATCATAATATGTTTTTCTTTAATATGAAGTATTGAAGTTATAAAATTGGGTTGATTAAGGTGTTGAATTAAACAATTATATAATTTGTTTTATTCGTTTCATGTCTTTTACAGGTTTGAGACTTTTAGGTATCGGCAGAAACCAGTACATTGAATTAATGAATAAACATCGTGCGAGTAGAAAACTATTTAGAAGAAAACCACCACGCGAACTTCTTCCTTCCAAGCCTATTGACATTTCTATCGATCCCTGGTTTTTAGTTCAAAATGGTTATATCACTGAGGAAGACGTCGCACTTATAAAGCCTAATGAACGTAAAATCATAGATTTTATTATTGACAACGGTGGCCAACGAGCAGGAACTTTAGATTTTGACTGCGTTCACAGTTTATATCGAAAAGGACTTATTTATGTCGATGTACCTATTGAAATTGAAGATTACATTGTTGTTCCACCGCTGGAAGGCTTTGTTATGAATAGGGTATTGGGAGATTACTTCGAAACTCTTTTGTACAAAATTTTTGTATCCATTGATGAACATACTACGGTTGGAGAGGTATTTCAAAAAAAATTTATTCATTACAGTGTATTGAAAAGTATACGAAGGGTATATATGTACTTATTAATTTTATAGACCTAATGCATTTATTCCTATTCTTGGCTATAGCTTTCCTCGGTTCTCGATATTGATGCACAGTTGATAAAAAATGCTGTATCACTTTACTGTCGGCTTGGGTTTGCGTATAAAAAGAATATTGATATCGATTTAGGAAGCATGGATCCAAGTTGGAAGAAATACCAAGCTAAATGGTGAGAATTACTACATAATTTTTATTTAGGCATAAATTGCTGTAACGTACCACCTCTGATCACCTAGGTACCTAATATTGCCGAGCTGTGCATTCTACATCCCAGTTCAATGTTAATTTGAAAATACCGCTCTCAAAAACATCTTGATATTACTTAAATTTTAAATAGTACCCGGGTCGCCGTTTTTACCCGGTCTGGTTAATTTTTCTACAGTGCTTGATGTCCTTAGTACTCTTTGGTATTTATAATCAAAGTTTTTTTAATTTATTTACTCCACATTACTATTTTCAAAAATAATGCAAAGTGGATTTACTGCTTTCAGTAGTTACCTTGGTTCTGTGGGAAACAGGTGTTGACAAAATTTCCGTATTAGTTAATTATGGAACAATTATAGGCAGGCAAGATTTTCAGAGACGAGAAGAGGTTCTGGCCACGGCACAACTCGCTACGTCAGTCACATTTTCACGGTCGTACAAGTACTCATTTTCGAAGTTAGAACAGAAATACGTTGAATTTTTAATTTGAATTTCAAATGTAATAGGACTTGTAAAAAATATAGAATTCCATAAAGTGTAATTATTTTTCAAATAGCTTGGGCTCGCTAGCGAAAATCAATTGTATCTTCGAAATTTTCTGCTATCCACTCCACACTACTATTTTCAAAAAAAATGCAAGGCGGATTTAATATTTTCAATAATTTATTTTCTAGTCGAAATTCGTACGTAGCGCAAGATGAAATGTCTATTACGAACGAATTAACGTCAGCACTGGCAGAAAGTGATTCATATTCCAGTGATATACCCACGCATGGAGTGCGATCTCCAGATCCCAGTCAGTCGTTGAGTTCTTCAGCCGTGCATTCCTTTTTGTCTGGACCACATTCCACTAGTGTGAATAATTCGTCAAAGAGGATAGCATTCCTGTATGATTCAACCCTAACGGCATTTCTAATGATGGGAAATTTATCTCCAGTGAGTAAATTCAGTTTTTAAGCTTATTCAAATGTTTTTTTTCCGTATTATTTAACTTAATAACAATATTTGTCTTTTAGGGCTTAAAAAATCACGCTGTAACCATGTTTGAAGTGGGAAAAATGGCGGACGAATCTTTGGATAGTTTTTTAACGGAATTAGAAAATATATCGTGGACTGAAGGGGAAGGAGAAGCTCAACGTTACTTCGAACATGCCAAAACTCTGCGAAAGACAATTTTGTTTTTAAGAAATAATCCTAATATGGGCCTAATGGCTTTGGATCTACTACGATGTGAAAGTCTTCTGAATCTGGATGAATTAACTTGTTCAAGATTGCTTAACAAGAATTATGAGTACGTGACTGTATTACTCTAATTATTATCACTATGGTCTTTGGGTTGTAATTTTCCCGTTTAATAATAATAATAATGTGTCATGCCTCATGTTTATAAGTAGTGTGATTTATGAATGGCTTTTATTTCATTCTGCTCGAACAGGTTGCTGGTATCAATGGCTCCTCTAAGTTATGAAGTAAAGCCAGTTTGTTCAGAAAATCTACCGCACTTTGGTCCAGCCGTCCCTCAAGTAAATTCAATATGGTTTAAATTATTCCTTTATTCAATTACAAATAGCGGGCCAACTTCGATGCTTCTTTCAAGAGGTAACTGTGTACATTTGTTTTGAAAACAATGTTAAAAATTTGTTTATAGAACTTCAAAAGTATGCGAATTTCGAGCATTTGTGAAAATTTTATTTCGCATATATTTATTTAATTTAGTTAATTTGCTTCTGTAACTCTCCAGGAACTATACTGAATGAGCTGCCTTTGGATTTGGAAGACTGTGACAAATACTTGGTTACATCATGGGGTCACGATTCCAGTGTAATTCCTGGTGCTAATGCGATATTTACATTAAACGATGCTTTGACCCATTCTGCAGTTTTTGTTCAGGTGAGTGGAATTGCATGTTCAAAGTTTAATATCAGTAAATAGCAGAAAGCTAGTGAAGAATCTAATATCTTAGCTAATTTGATTAAATTCTGTACAGGCTTATGGTATAGTTGGAGAATCTTCAACTGTAATTGTCCCGTTTCCGTTGATGTGGTCTCATTCTAGTAAGGATGAGAGTAAAACTGACAGTCGGTCCGCACAATCCAGCCATTTATCCACCTCTAACCAAATGTATGCTAAATGGGCGAAGCATCCTGCCATTGTAAAGTTAAGTAGGATTTTTGATTTGGAAAGAAATTGTGGATTCATTACAATGATGAATGTACGGGGTTCATCACATTCGGACATATCGTCAACTGACGTAAATATCATTAAAACTGAACCAAAGCCAATTCCCAGTCTGCTCACTAAATCCAATACATTAGCCAACGTGGCTGAAGAAGATCACATTTTAGATTTATCGGATGAACTTGTAATGGCCGAGAATGAAGATGGTCACGTAATTATTAGCGGTAGTACGGTCAGAACGTCTGCTGAACCCAAAAATGGATTTAAAGACGATCAAAGTGCAAAATTGTATCAGGAAGAGCTGGACAGCGAACTGAATTCAGATTTAAATATTAAGCCAAGGGGTTTTGACTCGAGGCAACAAAAAATTGAATCCCTTCGGCTGGATCTCAGTGACGTCAGTCTGAATGATCCACTTAATTCTCGAAATGAAGATAGTAACCCAAAAAGCTTGGATATCGCTGGACTAGAAGCGGGATCACTGGAAGCAAATAACAATGAGAAGTTTTGGTATGATGACTGGACATTACTGGATTGTCAGTTTGGACTTCCACTCTTCGATTCGGGTGTTAATGGGACTGTCTGTGAACAGTTGGTTGCCAAAGGCTTGTTGAAAATGCAAAGGTGAGTCATATTTGCGATTTTATTTTTAAAATGTCCGTAATTATCGCATCCCAAGTTAATAGGACTGAATCACAGACCGAAGAATTTTGCCTTTTTTGGGTGACCTTATTCTGGTCATAAGATGAAGCTACTTCATACTGTTATGACGTATCCTTTTCTATTGGTTCAAATATAATTATAATACAATTTATTTATTTTTGCAGTTTGGAAAAGTTGGTTAAATTCAATAATGAGCTTGGAAAGCAGCTGACTGATTTTATCAGTTCTTATCAGGTACATTCTTAATTTTCTATTGGATTGGTAAATATGTAGTTTAACTACATGGTTATGCAGTGGAAAAAAGCAACGATGAAAATTTACCCATAATACAGGATTTGTATTGATTACTGAATTCGTCGTGTATTGCTAACTGTAAAATAAATTTTCGGTTGGCGTAAATATTTTTATTCATTCTTACTCTCGCATTTCTTAATCTAAACGATAATTTCGAATTGCAGGCACCGAACACATGGAATGAGGAAACCCCTTTGCCATCGAGAAGCTTCTATTGCCAGAACGGTCGACTACAGGAATACGACGCCTGTGATTTTTAAAACAAAGTAATAACAAGTAGTTAGAAATTATATTCAGTATTGTTGAATTCATTGCAACAATATTTTTTGGGGATAGGTATCCCGTGCAAAAGTTTGGAATTAATGTATTAAATGTCTACATTTTTCGCTGATTTTTTAATGTTAATTTTCGATATCCATTTACCTTGATGTAATCTAGAATAGTTTCAATTTTTTTGATTTTATCAATCATACTTATAGTTATTGTAAACTCTACAGACGATTTCGCAACTTGTACTAGCGTATAATTTTAGATACTGATATGTAATTATAATTATGTACGACCGTATAGTGTATATATATACATATATATATAATTTATAAATAAAAATGCAACCAGATACACCTTCAGGAGTACTCAATATAATGAATTAAAAATTGCACTTCTGCTGCCGTTTTAAGAATCTCTCATGATACTTTGACGGTCTTATGTGGTCTTTGTTTGGATTAGAAATTTTCATTATTTTATATTTCTAGGCGTGATCGGGCACAGGTTTGATATTTTTACGTTCTGTCCTATTGTATAGTAGGTAAATTATTTGCTAACTTTTTCTCCCTCGTCATATTCGCGGAGGAATTACTTTGGGTCTACAGTACCAATATATATACATCATTCATTTATACCTGTAATTATGTGTCCATTCAACACACTAATTGTGAAGAAAAATGATTTCTCGTTCTGACGATGATTTTTTTTTTCATTTTTAGTAGGTAATGTTTGAGCGTTGTTAAATAGTGATATTTTTTAACCTACGTGTACAACCGTAAAACTTCTAATAAGAACCCTGGCTATCATTGTAAATATTGGCTTTTCTCCAGGCCATCGTATTGCTTAAGCATTGGATTTGATCCGGCTAAATAAGGATGCAAGCTATCTTTAGAGACCGGCTATTAGATGTTTTACGGTAAGTACACTCTCCGAAATCAACCCATCTCTTAACCATCTTACGATGAGTAATGAGTAAGAGATTTGGAAAACAGGATTATCTTTTTCGTTGATAAGATGAG